>JABXWE010008644.1:0-40085 GCA_014611495.1 Limonius californicus | reverse complement strand
TATTCTCTCATATGCAAATAAAACCATTGGAGGTGCGACTTCGCCTGCAGCGTTTCCCAAAATTAATGTAGTGAGACATTCTTTTTCGTCCGCATTCGCGTAACTGTGTACTGTTTTTGCACCTTTTTTGACAAGTGCTTTTTTCCCCTTCGGACACAAAAAGAAGGCCGTCTCATCACCATTGAAGATGCGATGAGATTCATCCTTAAAGTCTATTTTCTCTGACTTGAAGTATTGATCAATTTCAGTGAACCAATTCCTAATTTTACTCTCAGACACTGCTGCCCTGCTTTTGGTCAAATTTTGAGTCATTCTTTCGCTTATTATAGGATGGCGATTTAAAAACCCTTCATACCATTGTCGACCAGGACGGCCATCAGTAAAGCTATTTTTTCTGTTCAACTTTTTAACAAGAAGACCTACACTATCCAACAATTGGTCTTTAGTAACGGGGAACCCCATTCTTGCCACATCTATAATCCAGTTTTCTAAACGACTTTCTTCTGCTGAAATTAAAATAGTGGAAGCTCCACTTTTGCAATCGATTGGGTACTTGCCCCTGATTTTATACAACAACGTGATTCTCGGTACATTAAATTTTTTCGCCGCAGTTGCAGTTGGTACTCCATTTCTTACAGCCGTAATTGCATCGAGCATAGCTTCTTTAGAATATCTTCCGTATTTTTTCGAATACATCTTGAAAAATACACAGTAGTAAAGCAAGTACGTTAATTCGACACATTCAGTACTTTAATCTGACACCCCTGTCAGATTTACGATAAATAACTTAAATATGGAAAATGATTTTAAATAAAGATAGACAATATATAATAAAACTGATAAACGAAGGCAGAAACCGTTTTATTAGAAAAAGTCTTGTACCTAAAATTGACACGCAGTGTCAAAATTGTAGCAAGCTTCAAATAACTAGTCCCTGAACCTGACACCCATAAATTTTGCTGTTATTATGCAGATACTTATATGTTTAATTTTACATAAATATGTTGATTACTATCTGTATTTGTCAATAAAACAAATAACCAAAACATTTACTTCAATTCATAAGAATAGACAACAACTGTTGACACAGCTGTTAGCCACTTACCTTAGAAGCATTCAGACATAAACCATACACTTTTACAATCAACAGTGACTGCCTTGCCTGTCAACATTTCCCGCTAAAATAATTGTTGGTAAAGTCAAGAACAAATTTTTCATGAATATAAAGCAATGTTCATAGATGTCTCTGCCAATCATTAATATGTCGAATTTAGAGCTATTCGTCTATTTTATATATTCTTTACCGAAAGTGTCAGAATTTAGGTCCATGTCAGAATTTCGGACGTTTACCTTAACACCTAACTTGCCTAATAAATCCCTTCCAATAAGTTTATCTATGACTAAAATTTCAGCTAAAACTTCTGTACCTTTATAACATAACTTAAGTAATACTGATCCTACAGGCATAATTTCTTTGCCATTGTAACATAATAATCTGATATTGGATTTATTTAATTTATGATTTCTGAAGTTCTCTAAATAACAACTTTTTGAGATCACCGAAACGCTAGCGCCTGTGTCCACTTCAAATTTCATTTCGATATTCTCTACCTTCAGTACAATAGTACAGTAGACTGCAAATAGCGTTGCGGCTCAACTGCGCACAAGATAAACAAAGATGTTGAATGAATGACAGAGACGAAGTACACACGTCACACTGCCAGTACATTCAGCCGCAAAAGTTAACTTGCGTTTTTATGTAAAGTGTGAAAGATGTTTCTAAGCATTATTAAGATTACAAGTGCTAATGAGCCATTAAGTGCTCATAAAGTTATGTCTAATTTTAAAGGAACTTTAGTTTTACCTACATTTAAGACGTTTCTAAGAAATGTCCAATGACTTTCTAATTCCAAATCCGTTTACTATTATAATTTACAAGCTTTAAATAAATGTACACAAAAGAAAAGGTGAAATGGGTTGAATTAATAAAAAATACACAAAAAATTGCAATAAAAGAACTTTCAAAATATTTTCGGAAGCCCTGTTCAAAATTAGAAGAATGCATTTTTAAAATAAATACCTTTAAATGTAGTTTCTAATAGGGACAGGTAGTTATTTACTTGTTGCCAACTACCTAATATTTCCGGATTATGCAGATGGAATGCAGTTCTGTTGTATGCTTCTTAAATTTGTGTTTCCGTTTACTCCGTATTCTCAGTAAAATTTGTAATCCTCAGCAGTTATATGAATATATAAGAATAAAAAAATATTAATTTAAATATTCCATGCCTGATAAACTTCCATCTGAACTATCACTTTCAAAATCAGTTTCCGTTTCGCTATCATCTTCACCTAAATTTATAATTAAATTGTCTACAATTAAATCTAAGGCGGGCTCTTGTGCCATGAAGCTTCACTCTCCTCCCTCATAAATTTTAAAACGGCACTTATGATTTCTCGGGATTGGCCGCTTAAAACTTTTCCTTTAACTTTAGTCTTGAAGACCATTTTTCTTCAGTAGATGCAACGACAGCAATAGTACGCACAAACAACAAATAACAAAAAACAGCAACAACACAAACAACAAAAACAGCAGTAGCACAAACAACAAATAACAAAGAAAACTACAATAATCAATTAAGAGCAAGCTTAACAAATAAGTTTTGGAAGCTGCTACTTTTTAAGGGAATGTACCTATGTTACTCGCTCGAGACTCAAGTAAAAAGTGAGCTCCGCTTCCCACTCCACTGTTTTGTCAACGCGCACCTCCGAGCCACCCGCAGCCCTATTTGCAGTCTACTGTAAATGGATCTATTTTCTTACAATAAGCTGCAGATTGCTCAACCTCGAACAAATTGTACAGTGACTCAGCAAAATCGTCACCTTCAAAATCACTACTGTTCTCATGCTCCAAAAAATTTTGTTTTCTTTGATTTGATTTTGAGCTATCTTTAGCCATTGGACACACACTGCTAATGTGACCATATACAGAGCAAGTTGTACATTTGCACCTCTTAAATTTACAAAATTTAAAATTATGTGCACCTTTACCGCAAGCGAAGCAAACTTCTCTTTTAGTTTCCTTCTTCACAATTTTTTTGTCCTTTTGTGGCAGGTATTGTGTAGCTGGATCCCCTCTGGTGTTCTGTATAGTTGGACTCTCTCTGGTGCTTGGGCCTCCCCTAGAATAAAAAAATTCTTCTTTCACCTTGACATTCTGCAGAGCTGCCTCCTTGCTCAGAGCTGTATTCTTGATATCGTCCAACGTTTTGGTCACCATATCTTCCTCGCATACACGGTCCTATATTCTGCCAGGTAACATTCCCGTGACAAATTTATCCTTCACTAGGTCCGTTAAACGATTTCCAAAATTGCAATTTGTTGCTAAATTTTTTATGCATACATACCAATCGTTGATGCTCTCGGCTTTCTTTTGTTTAGCATCGTAAAATTCCACTCTCTCCTTGAATACTGAAACGCGTGGAGCAAAGTGTTCTTTTAACATGGTGCAAATATCCTCGTACTTCTTGTCCTTGGGTAACGATGGATCGCACAGGTCCTTGAGAATCTTGTATGTTGACGCTCCGATTGTGGTTATTAACATAGCAACCTTCTGCTTTTCGTCTACGACTGCGTTGGCTTCAAAAAATTGGTCAAGCCTCTCTTTGTACAACATCCAATCTTCTTTAACGTTGAATTCATGCATCATGCCGAAAATTGGTTTAGCCATTGTTAACAAATTTAAAATACTTGGTTAATCACTCAAATTAGGCAAAATAAATTCCATGCGGTCTGGATTTTGAGGTTATGTGACTCGTCCCTACCTCGAATGAAGCAAAAATATAAAAAATATCTTTCGATACTGCTCTCTCCAGTTCCACAAGTGATTTTCCTCGATTTTCCTCGATTTTCCTCGTCGCCAAATGTTATGATGTATGATAAATAAAAAAATTGTAATCTTACTTAACTTTATTCTTGTGAATGTAGAATGAATAATAATACATAACTGGTTCACCTTATGAATATTTGTAATGTAGCGCCATCTAGTGATACACTCAGACATCACACAAGGTATTCACAAAAATTTTAGAAAAGAGACTAAGAGGGTCACAAGAATCACAACATGGCGTCAGAAAAGGTAGAATTACTCAAGATTTGATATTCACCCGAAGACAACTGGGAGAAAAATTACTCAGGATAGGGAAAGAAATCCACATATGTTTCATCGACCTTAAAAGGCGTTCGACATGGTAAAGAGAAGATAATGGAAAAGTTTGGAAAAAAACGAATAGAAATAGACATGATAGAAGTATTAAAAGCTCTTTACGAAAACAACCGTAACAAAATAAGAACGCACAACGATGAATCCGTAGAATTCGAGACAAAGGTGGCTCTAAATGAAGGTTGCGTACTGAGTCGTCTATTGTTCTCAATAGTTTTAGACGATGCTATAAAGAGAAGCAAAGAAAAATCCAAAAATATGAAAATAGGATCATAGAGAATGATAGCGATAACAATAGAAATAATGTTTACAGATGACATGGCTCTGATAGTAGAATCCAAAGAAAAACTACAACGAAACTTACAATATATCAAAAAGAAGTTAGGAAAATAAGTACCTATCAATTAACACCCAAAAAATTAAGACAATGATAATCGCAACAGAAGAAAGGAATCACGAAATTGCAATAGAGTGCAAAATACTAGAACAGGTCAGAAGTTACAATTACCTGGGAACACTTATAGAAGAGAATGAAAAAACAGAACAAGAGATAACAGAGACTATAGGAAAAGCAGGAAGAATAATAAACACCCTATAAACAACATTCCTCAGCAAAAGGGAAATAACTGAAGACATAAAAACACAAGTTTACCAGAAGGTGGTGACCCTCACTTACATATGGCACTGAGTCATGGACAGTAACCAACAGAAATAAAAGCAAGTTGACAGCTACAGAAATGCGATTTTTAAAAAAATTAAAGGGAGCACGCGAAGAGACAGGGTGAGAAACATGACAGTGAGAGAAGAACTGAACATAAAACCGATGGAAAGAATAATAGAAGAGATATAACTGCGCTGGATTGGGCACTAACACAGAATGAAAGAAGTGAGAAAAAGAAAAGGGACGTTTGAAGCAAGAATAACAGGGAAAACTAGGAGTGGGCCGACCGAGAATGAGATGGGAAGAACAAATAAGAAAGCTGCAGAAAAACGGAGCATTCCGTGGAATGAAATCAAAAGACCAGTTCAAGACAGAAAATTATGGAAATCAAAAATGTATGAACTACCAACAAATGTATTATAGAAATTGTACAAGCATAGTCCGACACCTAACGGTAAAAGGACTTTAGATTAAATAAAATAAAAAATAAAATAGTACATGCATTACAAAATGGTAAAGAAATTCCTGAAAGTTTACTATTCAATATACCACAAACAGAATTTTTCTTATAGCAAGGTTGTATTTTATGTGGTCATCATGTTGTTATTCCGACGTCATTACAAACTCATATTTTAAATGAATTACATTTAGCGCATTTTCGAATGTCTAAAATGAAAGGACTTGCGCGAAGTTATTTTTTGGTGGAATAATATTGACAGAGATATTGAAACGTTAAGCAAGGAATGTTTGCAATGTAACAAAATTAGGAATAACCCAGAAGCTGTACAAATTCATCCGTGGGAAAGAGTTAGTGTTGCTCTTGATGGAGTACATATCGAGTATGCAGGAACAGTTTTCGGTTGCTTCTATTTCATACTTGTAGATGCATATACGCGCTGGTCAGAAATCCACTTTACAAAAGATATGACAAGTCAGACCACTATGAATATTTGCCGTAACATATTTTCTAGTTACGGCATATCAAAAATATTAGTGAGTGATAATGGAAGCAAAATTTGTCTCACTGTCAAATGAGTTTGAGCGTTTTCTAAAATTAAACGGTATCAAACACAGCTTACCTGCATCGTATCATCCGGGAAGTAACGGTCTGGCCGAACGTTGTGTGTAAACTTTGAAGCAATCAAATAAGGGCAATGAAGCCTGACCCTGGTAACCGTGAAAAAGATTTATGTAAACTATTGTTGCAGTACCGCAAAATGCCTCATACTAACAAGCGGTTAACATGGCTGCCCATGGCGAGTTAAAGTTTGGAATGTAACCAACTTATAATAAAACTTAGAATAAAAATGTCATTCTTATTATTAGTGCTTAGTATTTTATAAATAAAGAGTTCTAAAATACACAGAGGTGAACAGACGGACGGACACGGCCACATCTATAGGCTGTCGCTCAAGCGAACGCTTAAAATCGTTTGCTGTTATAAGCTTTGCATGGAAACCAACGCCAGGCAGTCGACAAGGAAGCTCTATCTTCAACGCCAAACAACTCTATATCTGTTACAGATACAAAAAAAATTATGGCACTACTTTTGTAGCAAATGTTATGAGCTTTAGATTTGTATATGACTATATTTTTGATAGGACCAACAGTTTCCCAGATAAAAGCGAAAACCTGAATAAAGTGCCATGTTTCACGTCACTGCCGCTAGAGCTCACCTCCGATTCATCACTAGACACCTCGAAGTAAGTGTGCCAAGTTTCAAAACTGTTGGAATTATTTTTAGGTGAAAACCTATTTTGACTGGATTATATTGTATAGCCTAGTTATATGCCGCTGAGGAAGTCGTCTAAAGTATTTTCTGTTTTTATCCTATTCATAATCGCCTTAGGAAAAACATAC
This sequence comes from Limonius californicus, assembly GCA_014611495.1. Lineage (NCBI taxonomy): Eukaryota > Metazoa > Arthropoda > Insecta > Coleoptera > Elateridae > Limonius > Limonius californicus. The sequence goes on along the minus strand of JABXWE010008644.1, from coordinate 33,342 downwards.
TAATCTTTCTTAACTCGTTAATTAATTATTTAATATATCTATTCAAACTATTTATTATTCGTATTGCAACGCATGTAAAAATTTTCTCTTTTCAATAACACACAAATAAATTTGAAGCCGATAGATCACAAAAAAATGCTAAACGTTTTAACGACGTCGCATTTTAAATCAGGAATTAAGATAGAACGTTTAAAATATTTTCAAAGCAAATCAAAAAACGTTAAATCTTTATTAATTTACGAAAACTTATTAAACATCTTCAAAATGTATAATAGCACTTAGCGGGTCTGTATCTGCGGAAAGGCTTTTTAGTACCGGTGGCCAAATTCTAACCCCTCGAAGAAACAGGCTGTCGGATAATACTTTCGACAAACTATTAAAATTAAAACAAAAATCGCAGAAAAACGCTGTGCAATAATATGTATTTTTAACATTTTTGCTAATTATTTACAAATACACATTTTTAAAATTGGCGTGGCGTTTTCATTTTCATAAGGAGTACCTGGTATGTACTTATAATTTTCAGATACATTTATAAGTATCCGTACCTGTACCTACGTGATTTTCTGTGTTTCTACCTGTAGCTGTGCCTAGGTATGAAAAAACAAGTAGATTCCTGTTACAACACTGATATTAACTGATAATATAATTTGGCAGGAAAACTTGCTCCCGGCGCCAAGGTATGTGAAAATGATATTGCTGTTATATGTGAAATAAATGTTTTTGTAAAGTGAGTATTTTAATATCGTTAACTGTCAAAGATAAGTGGAATCAAAGGAGAACGAATTTGGGGAAAGCCTAAGGAACAAAATACATTTCTGGAAGTTGTTCCATTCCAAAATCACCGCCAATGTTATTTGCTTGTATGAAGATAAATAAATTTCGAGGGATTTGTTTTATAAATATATCCAAGGCATCTTAAAGAAGGGTACGACAAACTGATAATATAGTTGTTCCAAGCAGTCAAGTAATGCACGTCATAGATCACATGATCAACGAGCAGCAGTGCCGGTATCATAAAATAAAAAAAATCCAGAATAATAACCTGATATTTTGACAGACATCACAATTGTTCTACATATCTGTGTTGCTAAAATATTTGATTCTACTAACGCTAAGAGTATTTTCTATTAACCTTTTCCACAAGAAAGGCGAGTAATATTCGTATATCGACTTTATAGAATTCCATTTTAGTACATTTCAGTTGTTTATCCACTTATTGTCCTAAGATTATAAAGAGGCAGATAAGGAAAAAGAACAATTGCTTACTACAGAAAAACGTGTGCATATCAACATGGATTCAGTATTCGATGTGAATGAAGATGTAAAACCTAATGTTATCAGTGTGACTTCGCTGTCAAATTTTACAAATTCTACGTCCGATATCTGGTATCAAGCCAAAATCGATGAAGAATTATCTAAGAATGTGTTGGAAACGAACGGTAACTTTGCATTATACACCTAAAATCAATTCTAAGTTAAATAGTACAAGCAAGTAAATGATAAAAGATATTTAGGTACATTTCACATAATTATTATAAGAAAGTTTCGTTATTCCTACACACCATGCCAATGTGATTTAAAACAACTCTAAAAATATGAAAATTTCCATTAAAATTGACTCAATATTTGTAGTTTAATGATTGCAGTAAACCTTAATTATTTCTTAATAGTTATTTATTTAAAACAGAAGATTTGGGAGTCTATTTCAAATGATTTTGTGCTAGTTTAGCTCATTATCTAATATTTAGTAACTAACATATAAACATGTACATATGTTACAGTAAAACAGGAAAAGATTCAAACATCGGAATTGCCTTCAGAAGCATTTGATTTAAATCGTGATGCTAAATATGATATTGATGGCATCAAACTAGAATCATTACATGAAGAATTAAGTATAAAAACTGAAATTCGTACTAACAACGAAAATCATGTAATAATAGACCCTCCAAGTCTTAAAACTCATACTGAGGAAAGGTTATATAAATGCAATGTATGTGACTACGAAAGCGTACGCAAGAGTAGCTTGCAAATGCATATGAGAACTCATACAGGAGAGAAACCTTTCAAATGCAATGTTTGTGACTATAAAGGTGCAAAAAAGTATAGCTTACGATTGCATATGAGCAGTCATACAGGAGAGAAACCCTGTAAGTGTAATTTATGTGACTTTGACAGTGCACAGAAGAGTGACTTGCGAAGGCATATGATAACTCATACCGGAGAGAAACCATTCAAATGCAATATGTGTGACTTTGAAAGTGCACGCAAGAGTAGCTTGCAAATGCATATAAGCACTCATACAGGAGAAAAATCCTTTAAGTGTAATTTATGTGACTTTGAAAGTTCACAAAAGAGTGACTTGCGAAGACATATGGACACTCATACAGGAGAGAAACCTTTCAAGTGCGATGTTTGTGATTATAAAGGTGCAAAGAAGTATAGCTTAGGATTGCATATGAGCAGTCATACAGGAGAGAAACCCTGTAAGTGTAATTTATGTGACTTTGACAGTGCACAGAAGAGTGACTTGCGAAGGCATTGATAACTCATACCGGAGAGAAACCATTCAAATTCAATATGTGTGACTTTGAAAGTGCACGCAAGAGTAGCTTGCAAATGCATATAAGCACTCATACAGGAGAAAAACCCTTTAAGTGTAATTTATGTGACTTTGAAAGTGCACAGAAGATTCACATGCAAAGGCATATGAGCACTCATACAGGAGAGAAACCATTCAAATGCAATGTGTGTGACTTTGAAAGTGCACACATGAATAGCTTACGATTGCATATAAGAACTCATACAGGAGAGAAACCCTTCAAGTGCAATATATGTGACTACGAAAGTGCACAGAAGTTTCACTTGCAAAGGCATATGAGCACTCATACGGGAGAGAAACCTTTCAAGTGCAATGTTTGTGACTATAAAGGTGCAAACAAGTATAGTTTACGATTGCATATGAGCAGTCATACAGGAGAGAAACCCTTTATGTGTAATTTATGTAACTTTGAAAGTGCACAGATGAGTGACTTGCGAAGGCATATGAGAACTCATACAGGAGAGAAACCATTCAAATGTGTGATTTTGAAAGTGCACGTTTACGATTGCATATGAGCACTCATCCAGGAGCGAAGTACACCATTTGATTACAAAATTTATAATTTGCAGATTATAAAGTTTAACTAACAGGATTGTTTTATAATTCATAGGTATAATTATTTTGAAGCTTCTGTTATGTTAATTACAATGTTGTTCTTTTGAAAATGTTTTATGTAGTATTTGTAGGATTTTTCATGTGTCTGTAAGAATATTTATAATGCAATTTTAAAAGTTACTTGTATTTGTTATAAACTAACTAACCTTATTTCTACGCAAAACAGTATAAGCAATAGTCTTATTCAGAGAGATTTTTTGCGTGTGTGTGATTAGAATGAATGCCTTTTAAATTCGTTTATTTTAATTGAGAACAAATAAAACGTTCACCAGAATACATATTTTTGAAAACAAATCCTCTAAATAACAGAAATAATCCCATAACATACTGTGTTCAGATTTAAAAAATTGTCTCCAAACACTTGTCACCTGATTTATCAGAATCTGTGAGCAAAATAATCATTGAAGTGCCATCCTTGCTATGCAGAATGTTTAGTTTATTACCAAAATAACAGGTTTGTTACCAAATAAATTACTATCAGCACCTAATAATAATCTGCGTTTTATTTCCTTGCTGCCGTCATCATGGTAAAACGGTTATTTTATTTATCAGGCAATAGGCTGTGTTGGAAAAGTTCCCAGATGGGCGGGGTAAAATTGGCGTAATGCGGCGACAAACCTATACGATAGTAAGTGTCCTGTCTTGTTATTTCCGGCAGTAGCGGTGTGTGATTGAAAATATGGATTCAAACAATTGTTTTGACGAAGCAATTCCATCGATATGTTCAGTGTCAACGTCCACACAAAATGAAGTGCCTTTACTCAATTTAGAAGAAGACGACTCAGGAGGTAGATGAAATCGTGTTGCCGAAGAAGAAACGATTAGAAAATAAGTTGTGGAAGTACGTTGCAAGGTTCGAAGGGGTAAAAGATGCCAAAGAAGCTATAAAGGTGAAAGTACCTGGTCTTTCTTACGTACGGAAGTAGTAGAAGAAGTAATGAAGAAATACTATAGTGCAACAAAGTTAACGTAGTTAACCTTAGTGTGCAGCACAGATCTATATGCTTTTCGACGCAGGGTCAGATGCAGTTCTGATGTATCGTACAGAATCCGATTAAGATCATCAACTAAAAATTACAGTCTAATTATGTGTTAAGCCACAAAGTCAAGGAAGAAGTAAATAAGCTGTTCGACTTACATCTGAAACCAAAAGCAATAACGAGTAATTTAGCCAAAATTAAAACCATTACCATACCAAAATGTCACAACTACGAAGTTACCTACATGAGCGGCGTCGCTGTAGATATAGACTAACTATTAGTCTCGGCATAGACGAAATACTCCTTAGACCTCTCAACACAATGGGCAGTCGGTTTCGGGAAATTTAAGAAGGGGCGGTTTTTATAGATGGCGTAGCATTCGAGTTTCATGTTAGATGGAGTTGACCAAATAAACATCTTGAAGCGAAAACAAAACCCATCTGGACAATCACCCATGTCGAACCAGGCCTATGGCCAGGTAGAAAAGGGTCACTCAGCTGTTTTAGTATACTCAACTTTCATTTCCTTCGCGTTTAGGTATTTGTTTAGGTACTTGTACCTATATAAACAATAAGGATCTTTTTTGGGAATGTTCCGTTTTTTTAAATAATTGTTCAATTGGAGTATTTCGTCTATGGTCTCGGTGAGCTAGAAGCTTGGTTGCTTTGCCACTCAACCAGCCCTGAAGATGTACATGAAGTTTATGTCCTTGCATATGACATACTTGAAGAAAATGATTCACAGAAATTCCGATTTGCACTTTCAACCAAAGTTTTGATGGAATGGAAAACTTATAAATAAGTAGATACAGATGTATATCTACTCCACTAAAGAAGGTGCAATATAAGAGGGATAGTTTAGAAACAACAAACAAAATGCAATTATTATTGTAAGTATATCAACTTTTAGAAATAATTCGAAAGAAACTTACATTGCGGATTAAACTTTTAGCATTTCCAAAATGTATTTAAAGAAAACTAATAAACTTGTGGGAGAGTTATTGAATTCTTCAATGAAAGTACATAATAACAATTTATTAATGAGATATATTTAGGTGTACCTACAATGAATAAATGTAAAAAATAATAAAATAAATCGGGAAGTATAACAATTCACAACTTTACTGATGTTTAAATAAAATTAACCTGTTATATTTGGTCCTTACATAATCATCTTTAATGGAAACTGCGTTTGCTTCATGAAATAAGCGTATATTTAAAAAAGTATCAATGATCAATTTTATCATTTGTGTTATATGGTTATTCAAATAATCTTGCCCTTTAACGTGTTCTATTAATTCAGTATTATTGAACGCCACATTACAACACCTCCTAAATATTTGGTTACCTAAAATAGCCTTAATATTAGTGGGTCTAGGTCAAAATCAGTCCGGTGAAAACCACTTCGGTCAAAATCACTCCAACAAGCCTTTCCAACCTTTCCAAGCAATAATCACTCCAAACGAAAACCCCTCCGACAAAAAACACTTTAGTAAAAATCACTCCTGTTAATAATCACTCCTGTTAACAATCACTTAATTTATTATAATATAAAAATATAACCGATGTAAGAATTATCATTGCATACTGCTAATAATTTTAGGAGTTTTTAGAAATCTCGTGTGCAAATTTGCTGCGGCCTGACAGTATATGTATTTGTAAAAAAAGCAATTACCAAACAATAGCTATTAGCATATACTCGTTAAGGGTTGTTGTGAATCTGTTTTTCTTCAGAATTCCAGGTACACATTTAAGATTCGAAAATATGTACTTAAATAATTTGTAATAAGTACCTAACCTAACAATTTTGTCCGCAGTTCAGTACGGGATTAACGATCCTCTTTGGTATTTAAGTACCTGATGATATTTTGTTGTGTTATGTTCCACAACATAACATAAAATTAAACGTATAGTATGTAGCTATTAGGTACATGTATGTATTAATTTTTTTTATTATAAATAAATTCACCCCTGATTATTCTTAATATTATTTTGTAGATTGCAATAATAAATATGCATGAGCACCAATTTTTTGCTTGATTTATTATGCCAATGATTGTTCACAGGAGTGATTATTTACAAGAGTGATTTTTAATCGGAGGGGTTTTCGTTTGGAATGATTATTGCTTGGAGTGGTTCTTCCTGGGGTGATTTTGACCGGAGTGGTTTTCACCGGAGTGATTTTAGCCGGATACCATATTAGTTACCGATATTCTGTTTATGTGTTCTCTAAACACAGTTTCACTAATTCTACATATAGTTACAATATCTCTAGAAGGATAAGTATTTTAACTTACCTCCATTCTTAATTTTAATTAATAATAATTCCTTATCGCTAGTTAAATATTTTTTACATTTAATAAATAAATGCAGATTAAAATTTTTTTTTCCCACAAATCCTCTAATGTATTCTACCACATTCTCTACATATGAAGTTAATGTCCACAACGTATTTATATAATCATGGTCAAATACATCAGCAGAAACACTTTCATCTTCATTGATTAGGGGATAAAAAAATTTCGATTTTTTTTTTTGAGGGTAAATGCAATATATGTATTTCGTCTGCCAAACAATTTGAAGTATCAAATATCTTACTTTCATTTGTAATTAAAAGTCGTTTATATGCACTTTCAAATTGTTTGGCATTCGGATTATTATTAAATCCCCCACGACTTCTGATCGTACTGAAAAAAGTTTCTACATAATCATGACTCAACTTAAAAGATAACAGGTAATCTAGTTTATTTTCCAGCTCATTATAATAATCGAAAATATTAATTAAATTGATAATTAAACCTAAGAAACCAATTTCCCTAGCACCTGCAATCAGTTGTAGACAATGTGGATCCCTCAGTTCTTGAATATAATTAATAAATACAGTATATTGCTGCTTTAAATAATCATACGACTTCCTATCAATTGATATATTGAAACAATTTCTTTTTGAAAACTTATTCCTGTTGTTTAACTAATCAAAAACATTATTAAATCTATACAAAAATGTAGCAGTGCCCATGCAGTCATTAAACACAGCTGGCAAATACTTTGTTTCGTTCAAATATACTAAAGCATTATAAACACTTTCACTCAATGTTTGTACAGCAAACCGTTCATTCTGTTGCTGTCAAATTGTATGTGTTTGTTTGTCAGCTTGTTGGCCAAGTGTAGTCCTTCTTTGAGTTGAACAGTATCAAGTTCTTTAATGTGCAGCCAGTTGACTTTATTGTTTTCAGGATCTACTATGATGCCTTTGTCCCCCAAGGTATTTCTTATAAGCTTGATCATATGGCAAGCACCGAAAACGACATAAATTCTCTTTCTTGTAATTGGAATAATAATCCAAGGTTTGAAATTAGCAGTGCCATAATTAAAATTTGCACCTAAATTAGTACACATACTAATATTTACTGATGCTCCATCAAATGTAAGTGAATGCACTATAGCGCCAGTGTCATTCACAGTGGCGGCTCGTGAGTTAAGAAAGAGGGTGGGCACAAGAAAGAACTTACCTATTTCTTGTACATAAAATTCATTCTCCTATTTTTCATGCTGGAAAAGATGTCTATGACTTTGTTGTCAAAATCCGAGATAGACTGAACGAACTTCTTTTCTATTGATAGGACCGCCAATGCGTTCAGTCGATCTTCTGACACTGTGCTTCTCAGAAACGTTTTAATGCGTTTGAGGGTGGAAAAACATCGTTCACATTCTGCTGTCGACATGGGCGTTGTACAAATAATATCCAACAGTTTGTATGTTTCCGTCAAAACCTTTTTTAGGTTGTTGTCTGCTATGAACACTAAAAGTGGCAAAATACCACTTACGTCACACATGTCATCGCACTCATAAATTGTTGAAAGTTCACTTTTCAATGTTACACTGTCCAACATAGGATAAGATTTCACAGTTTCATAAAAATATTTTTGTGGAAATGCATGTCTATAAGTTTTAAAATTTTGAGAATCGAATAATTTTGCTGCAGTTAAGTGATCCCTAAAATCAAATCGGTCGCTAATTTGGCTTAAAATAGTGTCACGTGTTTCCTTTGCAATAACAGCTCTGTTATCTCCAGCTGTTGTTTTTTGCCTTTTCCTTGCAGGTTCTTCATTATTGCGTTCTTGATTGTCATTGTCAGTAGAATTTCTAATTCGATTAATTTGCTGTTGAAATTGTTCAATTGCCTTTTGCAGTTGAGCACTGTCAATCCCGCGCATTTGAGTCTGATTAAATAATATTTCAACATGTGGCATGATGAAATGAAATATTTTCATCCAGTAGAGAAATTCCGGGCAATTCAAAAGTTTCACTAAACCACTTGTTTCACTAATAGTAACTGAATCCATCCCATCTTCGTCAATAATTTTGTCTAAACATTATTTGAGGGATCTCGGTGGTCTAGCGCAGAAACGCGTTGCCACTCGAGGTCACACTGAATTGCGCTTGTTCCGGCGTGGTTTCGAATCCCCGCTGGGGCGACCGCATTTCAGTTAGTTAAGTTTAGGGTGCATGCTGCATGAATGGTTACTGTGTAAGGGACGCCCGCACCCCCCTGAAGTAATGCGAAAGCGGTTCCGGGGGGGGGGGGGGGAACGGTAGTATGAATGAATGGAAAAAAAAAAAAAACATTATTTGAAAGAATCCTGGTGTTCAAATAATGTGTTCACAGTTCGACTTTTGAAAATCCACCGTGTAGGAGCAGCGCGTGGTAATCTACGTTTGACATTTCATCAAGAATTGCCGTTCGTTGCGTTGCGATCGAGAAAAAAAGCTTGAAAATGACTGCAAATTTGCAAAGAAAATTTTTACATTTTTATTGCACTATGTCGCTCGTTCAATAATTAAATTAAATTGATGCGCGTAACAGTGAATATAATGTGCATGTGGAAATCTTCTTTTGATAATGGCTTGGACACCATTTGTATTACCACTCATTACGGACGACCCATCGTAACTTTGGGCGATTAGTTGATTGTTATCAGACCCAGAAGGAGAATTTAAAATAGTTTGTAATTCATTCAGCAATGGTTTTGCTAATACATCAGCATTATATCCACCCGGCTTAAAAAAAGACCAAAAGCGTTCAAAAACTTGTTCATTAAACACGTATCGAATAATAACAACCATTTGCTGATGATTAGAAGTGTCTGTAGTTTCATCGGCCTCCAAAGCAATGAAATTTGCAGATTTAATTTCTTTTAATATTTCCTGCTTGTAAATTTGCAGCATTGCATCTAGCAATTCGTTCTGAATAGTTTTTGAGACGCCTTTAAACACTTGTGAACCTTTCATATGTATTGCAAGCACAGCGTCTAATTCGGCAGCAAAGTTGATTCACCCTAAATAAATTCCTGGATTTTCTGACCTTAATGTCTCATCGTGACCTCGCAACGCCAGTTCAAAGGCGCCGCAAAATTTAATACACATAATTAACTGGCGCAAAATATGACGAGTTTTTTCCACGTCTTCGTTGTACTTACTTTTATGTCGTAAATAAGCACACTCTAATTGTTCACGGATGTCCACTTTGCCTAAAACACTAAAATCCATGCACGCATTCATGTGAGAAACGGAAGATTTGTGTTTCTTTGCCCTCTCTGCAATGTGTTTTAAATCATTCACCCCTTGTTTATTCCACGCACTCACCTCTTTCTTAAAAATTAAGCACATAAAACAAAACAGTTTATTTGTTACTGAACATCCGCACATCCAATCGTATTTTTCATAGATATTCTTGTTGAATATTTTATTGTACGTTCGAGTTTTACTTGTCGAACTGTAGTTTATCTAAAGGTCAGGAATAGGCCTTCCTTTCTTCTTAATTAAAAGTTTTTCCTCAAATGATAGCGGGTTTTTTCTATGAAAGGATTAAATTAGGCTATGTAAAATTACCCCGCTTTGGAAGAAAAACGACATTTACTAGAGAACAAGAACAAGAATTGTGTGATCACGTTATAACTCTTTCAAATACGTTTTATGATATCGGTCAACCTGAACTGCGAAGTGTGGCCTTCCAGATGGCTGAAAAAAGCAACGTAAAACATAATTTCAGCAAGATCCAGAAGCTAGCTGGAAAAAAGTGGCTTTATGGGTTTTTGAAAAGAAACAAAAATCTTAGCATTCGTAAACCAGAAGCCACAAGCCTGAATCGAGTGCAAGCGTTTAATAGGGATGAAGTGAAACTGTTTTGGAAAAATTATACAAAAAATATGAGTTTGAACCATCTAGGATTTATAGTGTTGATGAAACAGGCATCAGAACAGCGCAGAGACCAAGCCGGATATATGCAACGAAAGGACAAAAAGAAGTTGGTGCTATATCAAGTGGAGAAGGGGGAAAAAACACCACAGTCTGTTGTGCAATGAGTGCGTCCGGTTCGTATATACCGCCTTTCTTTATTTTTGCAAGAACACGGATGTCTACAATTCTCAGCAAAATGCAAAATATGCGTGCTCAAAGTCGGGATGGATGAATGAGGAATTATTTTTGGATGGATCTCTCACTTGAAATCCCACGCCAAACCTTCCAAAGAAAAACCAATTTTGTTGATATTAGACAACCATGCTAGTCATATTTCTTTGGCAGCATACACATTTTGTAAGGAGAATGCTATCGTAATACTGTCCATACCGCTCCACAGCTCGCACCGCCTTCAACCCTTAGACATCGTCTTTTTCGGACCACTGAAAACAGCGTATAATCGCGAGTGTGAAAAATACATGAGATTTCATCCTGGTGAACGTATCACAACATAAGAAGTGGCAGAATTGTTTACTGCAGCATATAGCAGGGTAGCTGTCACATACGTCTTAATGGATGTTAAATAAAGACTCTCTCTCCATTATTATCAATACTTTTAATCTCTTAACCCGCTTACATCAAAACATCTACATTAACTCAAGCGCCATCTTTTTTAGTGACCTTACTTGCTTGTTTACCCTAACCTAGTTACCAACTTAACATATGGTACATCTCTCCTTTTAACAATAATCCTTAAATCTAACTGGTGCTTGAATTATCCTGCCAGCACGAGTTCTTACAATATTGTCATATGGTCTTTCTAATTTCAATGGGGTTTTCTCCTTAACTGCCCCATTACTAGTAGAAGGACTTACATTAATAAAATCTGTAACATCACTATTATTACTGTCTACATCTACATCCTCAGTATGTAATTTAAATTCATTTTTAGATTTTCTCAGATGTAATGAGTTTCTTCGCAACATCTCTCCTTTAGTATCTTGCACTACATACGATCTTGGACTTCCATGCGTCTCTATGATTTTAGCTGGTTCCCATTTTTTATTCCTGTATAACACTACATTATTCCCCTCCTGGAATCCCTTCCTTTCTTTAGTGTTTCGGTCATAGTATTCCTTGTATTTATTTTGTCGACTCTTCATTTGAGTTTGCACATTGTATTCAATTGTAGGTTTTAGCAAATTGGAGTGTATAGGTATCTTTGATCTAATTCTCCTGCTCAATAATATTTGCGCTGGTGATATGTGCAATCCTGTTATAGGTGAATTTCTGTATTCTAACAAGGCCAAATTAATGTCTTTATTATCATCCTTGCATTTTTTCAACAATTTTTTCGCAGTTTGAACAGCTCTCTCCGCCTGTCCGTTACTTCTTGGATATCTTGGCGAGCTTGTATTAAATTCAAAACTCCAGTCCTTGGCGAACTGCTTGCATTCCATTGAGTTGAATGGCATGTTGTCCGCAACGACTTCCTTCGGAATTCCATGAGTTGCAAAAATTTGTTTAAGTTTTTTTATAATCTCACATGATGTTTTGTATTTTATTGGTAAAATTTCCAGCCACTTAGACAAGTAATCCTGTACAATTAGATAACTTTTCCCAGCAAATTCACAAATATCTGTCGCTATTTTATTGAATGGTAATTCAGGTATCTCATGGGCCATTAACGGTTCTTTGGTGTTTATCGAACGATAACGCTCACAAATTATGCATCTTGCTATCATATCTTCTATCTCAGAGTTCAATCCCGGCCAATAAACAATTTGTCGTGCTCTAGCTTTCGTCTTTTCTATCCCTAAATGGGATTCATGCAAAAGTTTAAGCATGTAGGTTCGTAATGAGCTTGGCACAATTAATTTGTTATTCAAAAATACTAAACCATCCTCTACTGTTATATCACTTTGAAATTTAAAATAATAACGTACACTTGCGTCGACACTTTCTCTTTTGTATGGCCATCCTTCAAAACAATATTTCATTACTAATGAAAGTATAGGATCCTTTTTTGTCTCAACTTGAAATTCCTTTCTTTTATTGTCACTAATAGCTAATCTTGTACTTATTGTGTGTACAACTTCAGAAATCCAGCGACTTGTCTCTACTGTTTCATTCAAGTAGTTCCTTGACAATAAATCAGCAATGTACATGTACTTCCCCGGTAAGTATGTAACATTTAAAGTATATTTTAATAATTTGAGTCTCATTCGTTGAAGTCTTGATGAGCCAATTTCTGGTATTTTCTTTTTCATCGCACTTACTATAGGCTTATGATCAGTTATGATGTTTACATTCCTTCCATATATGTAATGGTGAAATTTTTCTGTTGCAAATACAATCCCTAGAAATTCTTTCTCAATCATTGCATAATTTTTTTCCGTTTCACTAAGACATCTTGATGCATAATAAACAGGTTTTCCATTTTGCATTAAACAACATCCTAATGCCTTTGATGAAGCATCAGTTTGCATCGTAATTTCACTATTACTGTCAAAATTTGCTAAGATAGGTGCACTTACTATTTTTTCTTTTATTTTTTCCAAAATTTCACTATGTTTTGGCAAAAATTGAAAAATTACTTTATCTTTTAGCAATTCACGTAAAGGATCAATTAATGCAGACAAATTTGGAATATATTTTCGTAAATAATTGATCATGCCCAGTACGGATTGCAGTTCTTTCTTATTAGTTGGATCTTTTAACCTTACTATTGCCTTTATTCTATCTTCATCTACCGTAATTCCTGCCTCTGAGAATACATGTCCCAGATATTTTACTTGCGGTACTCGATATTGTAATTTCTTTTTATTAAATTTGATGCCCAATTGTTTGGCTCGTTCTACAACTTTCTTTAAAATTTCATCATGCTCTTCCATTGAGTCACCCGCAATTAACAAATCGTCAAAATAAATTATAACGCCTCCAATATCTCCAAAGTTTTTGTTATTAATTTTTTGGAAATATTCGGGTGCCATATTTAATCCCATCGGTAACCTATTAAACTTGTATGTACCAAAAGGGCTATTAAATGCACAAAATTTACTTGATTTTGGGTACAATTCCACTTGGTAAAAACCCTCCTTAAAATCTAAGACAGTATACACCTTCTTATTGCACAACTTGGCACTTATTTCTTCTATCGTTGGAATCAAAATGTTTTCTTTCTTAATTGCTCGATTTAAATCTTGGGGGTCTAAACATATTCTCAATGATTTATCTGTTTTTTCTACAATTACTAGGTTACTAACCCATTCCACAGGGTCATTCACCTTAGCAATAATTCCCCTACCTTCAAGACTATCTAAAGTAGATTTTAATTTATCCCTAATAGCTAAAGGTACTCTACGTGGCGGTCTAATTACAGGTTCATAATTTTCTTTTAAAATTATTTCACATTTATCTTTAAATTTTCCTGTGCCTTCAAATATTTCATCATTATTTTGAATGAAATCATCTTTGTCATCATATTTTGTTAACTTATCTATTCTCTTAATTAATTTAAATTTGTTACAGGTTTCTAACCCTAAAATTGGTTTAGACTTGCTATCAACTATGACAAAATCATCATAAATTTCCTTATTCTTATACATGCATCTTAAATTTACAACACCTAGAGGTTGAAGCTTGAAACCACCATATGATTCTAAAACTACATTTGTTTTTCTTACATTAAATTGCTTATTTATTTTACTAAACACATATTTCGGAATTATATTAACTTCCGCGCCTGTATCTAACTTAAATTCTAACAATTTATCCTCTACTAATATTTTTTCATACCACGCATTAACTTCGATGGCTTCAGCTTTCCTTACTTGGATGGAATTGATGGTGATGCTCTCCTCGCTTTCACTTGCATTATCTTCCCTGTAAATCTCTCTTACCAGTTTCACCCTACAACTTACTGCAAAATGATTTAGTCTACCACATCGAGTACACTTCCTCCCATATGCAGGACAGTTCCTCACACCATGCCATGTTTGAATTTCTCACCGGATGTTCCTCTGCTACTTTGACTTGTTTCAGGTTTCTTTCGATTCTCAACACTTGACTTCGGCTTATGCATATTACCTTTGCTCACTGCTTCAACACTTCGTCCCTGCAAGCTTCTAGCCTGTACTTTAGACACTTCCGCCGCTCTACAAATGTCAACCGCTTTCCGTAGGTCCAGATCCTCAAGTCTTAACAATCGTTCTTGAACTCCTAGATCACGTATTCCCAATACAATGCGATCTCGGACCATTTGCTCCGTTAAGCAATCAAACTCGCAGGTCTGCCCTAATTTTTTTATTTCCGTCAAGAATTGCTCAAAAGTCTCTCCCTCTTTTTGATCCCTCTTATAGAATTTATACCTTTCGTATACCACATTTTTTTTTGGGCTACAATATGCTTCGAAAGCACCTATTACTTTGTCAATATTTTTCTTGTCAGCATCTGCCAGATTAAATGTATTAAACACTTCTACTCCTTCTTCTCCAACCAAATTTAACAGTATCGCCACTTTCGTTTCAGAGTCCTTCGTGTTTTTCCCCGAAGCAACCATGTATATTTCGAAATTCTGCTTGAATCTTCTCCAGCTGTCACTTACGTTTCCCGCAAAACTTAAGGAACTGGGCGGTCTGGCTCCCTCCATTATTCGACGTACGTTAAAATTTATATTTTACACACTAATACACTTGCGATTAGGGTTGTCTCGCAGCGCCATGTCACATACGTCTTAATGGATGTTAAATAAAGACTCTCTCTCCATTATTATCAATACTTTTAATCTCTTAACCCGCTTACATCAAACATCTTACATTAACTCAAGCGCCATCTTTTCTAGTGGCCTTACTTCCTTGTTTACCCTAACCTAGTTACCAACTTAACATATGCTACACTCATTAAATCTGTAATGTTACCGCATATTTAAAATTTGAAGTGAATATTGTTTGCTATAAATATAAGAAAAAGAAGATAATGTAAAAGATCTTGTAAAGAACATAACCTTCCACCTTCCAGTAGAGACGCCTCTGGTGTACTTATTAAAACGAAACAACGCTCTAACCCGTAACGTAGCGAGTAGCTTGTATAATCCCAAGTTAAACAGCGTCGTGCATCTATCCTTAGTATAACTTCTATTAGTGAAGTTGATCTACGGAAAGATTATATTTCGAATCTCACTAATTCTTATATTGTTAGAAGTAGAGTATTATAATTATCCAATAAAAACGCCTGTTGTTTCCGCATCAAAACATACATTTTTACATTATACTGCACCTATTTAGTCAATGAAAGAAAAACGTGCAATGTAGTGATCCCACAGTATGTTAGAGTCAAATTGTACCCCGTAAAACGTCACTGAAAGCTACTGCAAGGGATCCAGGTTTGCAAACATTCTAAACATGAACTGCTACGGTGCACAATATGGTTAAGAATAAACCAAATTTGATAATTGTAACAGTTATGTATACTCATTCATTGGAAAATGATTGAGACATAATTATTTTATGGTAAATAATTCCTAAATATCCCACCTTTTGTTACCCAAAAAGATATTACTGGTCTGCGTCTTGTTACATGTCAGCGCTGTTGGAGGTATTTCCAGGAATTATGCGGTTGAGTATCGGCGCCGCGGTCTGTTATGAGATTCAGTACGACTGGATTGTTTTTCGAATGAAATAAAAAAGTGTAAAACCTGAAGAGGTGCAGACGTTCTTTTGTGGATTCGCGTATCGTTTAATACTGACAAAGAAAAAGATTAGCTCCCTAACGCAATCTAATCCAGTTCTTCGTTTCGATTGCGTCAGCATCATAGCTGAGGTCGTCTCTTTCCCTGTTGCCTCCTCCTCAGGCCGTCAAACAAGTATAAAGGATTCTTTTTGGGGCTTTCTTAATTCTATCACCGAATTAAAGTAAAAACTATCCATATATAAAGTTATCCGTGGCGATTGTTAATTATTTGTTTAGAAAGTGCTTCTATTTGTGAAATATAAAAATACCAGTATTTTAAAGAAATAAAACAACCTTCTGTTGCTAGTTGTTTAATAATTTAGTAAGTAATTATGACTTGTTATTTTTGTATATTTTACGTTTTGTGTGTATTTTGTGCGAAATACTCTGGTAAAGAGGAAGAACAATAAGGTAGGTTCGATTCCCCGTGAGCTGTTGGTCCTTGGCCCTTCTGTGAGGATTTTCGAGCTTAGCCACTTATTTTGACTCACCCTGTAATTATAATAATCAAGAACTTCTCCTGTAGTCGTTTGGTCTATGACAGTTCTTGTGAGTAATTACCATTGCAGTAATTAAATTTTAAAACAAATTTCCAACTGTTTCGTATTCTACGAATAAGAAAATTTAAGTTTTACTAATAATTAAAGTATCGCAGAAATAATGCTTGTTTTCATAGGCATGGACACATAGAAGATGTTCTGTGTATCAAATATTCGTAGTTCGGTATTAAAAATAGAAAACAGGTTAGTAAAAATTATCACGAACCATCTACAACCGGACCGCAATTGACGTCATCATTATTGCAAGAATAATGCAGTGATTCCTAGAATAAAATTTATATGCAAAATGTTTCAAATTAATAATATTTTACAAACTGATTTACACAGCCAGAACGTAAATTTCTAAACAAACCTGTAACAAATCTTTTTTAATGCTCTGATACATTGGTTTGGATATTTACAGTAAGTTAGGTCTGGGAATTTCAAATATATTTGGGATTACATGGGTCTTTAGTAACTATGAAAGAAAGTATTTGAAGATAAATATTAAAAGGTTATGTAGTCATACGGACAAACTTCGCTTGAGAAACATCTAGAAAGCGAAACATTTTTATTTATAAAATTTGTTAACGATCTTAAGAGGAATGATCCTGATCCTAGAATTCAATTCTCTGAGGTTATGGTGCATCGAATTAACGATGTAGCTAGTTTATTTGAAAAATAGTGTGAATTAAATACTTTTTCATACTGAGCAGCTGAAATTTCGAATTAAATATTCTCATCAAAAAACCAACTTCTGATAAGAAATCATAAATAATCAAATTATAAAAACGAATTAGACTTATAATTTATAAAAAAATTCTTAATAAACGATATATACATGGTTTAAGTGACCAACGCTCAGAATCCTTATAAGAAATTCTTAAAAATCATTTCAGATAGATATTGGCCAGTGATATAGTGAGATATACCGGTACGATCGAAATTTTAAGGCTTCTGTAGCAAGAAGACGTAGTTTTGCATACAGCGTAACCCAGTGACTCGGCCTACTTTTAGAGGGGTAATCTATTCTTCAAATTAGCGATGCAACTCTTATAAAGATTGCCCAGCAATAATTAATTAAGAAGCTATGGTCATTTGAAATTTAAATAAGATTGAATACTAAAATTTAACACATGAAATTCTTATAAAGATTGTGCGGAAATAATTAATTAAGCAGTTATGGTCATTTGAAATTTAAATAAGACCGAATACAAAAATTTAACACATGCAATTCATCTAAAGATTGTGCAGAAATAATTAATGAAGCAGTTATGTTCATTTTAAATTTAAATAATAACGAATACTAAAATTTAACACATGCAATTCTTATTAAGATTGTCCGGAAATAATTAATTAAAAAGTTATGGTCATTTGAAATTTAAATAAGACCGAATACAAAAATTTAACCCATGCAATCATATAAAGATTGTGCATAAATAATTAATGAAGAAGTTATGTTCATTTTAAATTTAAATAATAACGAATACTAAAATTTAGCACATGGAATTCTTATAAAGATTTTCCGGAAATAATTAATTAAGAAGCTATAGTCATTTGAAATTTAAATAAGAACGAATACTAAAATTTAACACATGCAATTCTTATAAAAATTGTCCGGAAATAATTAATTAAGAAGTAATGGTCATTTGAAATTTAATTGCGAACGAATACAACAATTAGCACATGTAATTCTTATTAAGATTGTCCGCAAATAATTAATTAAGAAGTAATGGTCATTTGTAATTTAAATAAGAACGAATACTAAAATTTAACACATGCAATTCTTATAAAGATTGCCCGGAAATAATTAATTAAGAAGTAATGATCATTTGAAATTTAAATAAGAACGAATACTAAAGTTTAACACATGCAATTCTTATTAAGATTGTCCGGCAATAATTAATTAAAAAGTTATGGTCATTTGAAATTCAAATAAGAACTAATACAAAAATTTAACACCTGCAATTCTTATAAAAATTGTCTGGAAATAATTAATTACGAAGTAATGGTCATTTGAAATTTAAATAAGAACGCAATAAAAACTTGGCACATTCAATTCTTAAAAGATTGTCCCGAAATAATTCATTAAGAAGTTATGGTCATTTCAAATTTAAATAAGAACGAATACTAAAATTTAACACATGCAATTCTTATAAAGATTGTCCGGAAATAATTAATTAAGAAGTAATGGTCATTTGAAATGTAAATAAGAACGAATACTAAAATTTAACACTTGCAATTCTTATTAAGATTGTCCGGCAATAATTAATTAAAAAGTTATGGTCATTTGAAATTCAAATAAGAACTAATACAAACATTTAACACCTGCAATTCTTGTAAAAATTGTCTGGAAATAATTAATTAGGAAGTAATGGTCATTTGAAATTTAAATAAGAACGAATAAAAAACTTGGCACATGCAATTCTTATAAAGATTGTCCGGCAATAATTAATTAGAAGTTATGGTCATTTTAAATTTAATACTAAATACTAAAATTTAACACATGCAATTCTTATAAAGATTGTCCGGAAATAATTAATTAAGAAGTAATGGTCATTTGAAATTTAATTGCGAACGAATACAACAATTAGCACATGCAATTCTTATAAAGATTGTCCGGAAATAATTAATTAAAAAGTAATGGTCATTTGAAATTTAAATGAGAACGAATACAACAATTTAATACATGCAATTCTTGTAAAGATTGTGCGGATACAATTAATTAAGAAGTTATGGTCATTTGAAATTTAAACAAGAACGCATACAAAAATTCAACACATGCCATTCTTACTAAGATTGTCCGGAAATAATTAATTAAGAAGTTCTGGTCGTTTGAAATTTAAATAAGAACGAATACAACAATTTAATACATACAATTCTTATAAAGATTCTCCACAAATAATTAATTAGAAGTTATGGTCATTTGAAGTTTAAATAAGAACGAATACAACAATTCAACACATGCAATTCTGATAAAGGTTCCCCGCAAATAATTAAATAGAAGTTATGGTCATTTGAAGTTTAAATAAGAACGAATACAAAACTTTAACAGATGCATTTCTTATAAAAATTTTCCGGAAATAATTAATTAAGAAGTTATGGTCAATTGATCGTATGGAACATTCCGGACCAGGAAATATGGTCAACAGGAGTGCCTCCATTTAAAAGAGGATCGGTCCAATGGTACACGGATGGGTCAAGGATTGTGGAAGGATGTACTGGTGCGGGCGTATACGGCCCTGGCTGCCGCATTTATGAAGCCCTTGGAACCAGAACTGCCATCTTTCAAGCTGAGGTTTATGCCATAAACCTCTGCACTAGAATAACCCTCAGGAAAGGTTATAAAGGTGCAACAATTGATATTCTAACAGACAGCCAAGCAGCAATAAAGGCTCTGGAAGCCTATACCTGTGAATACAAGCTTGTCGGGAAATGCCTGGACAACCTCAAGCAACTGGCCTACAAAAACCACGTAACTCTATGGTAGGTTCCAGGGTACGAGGGTATATCAGGCAATGAAAAAGCCGATGGACTCGCAAACAGACGTGCAACAACGTTATAGTCATTTGAAATTTAAATAAGAACGAATATTAGAATTTAACACAATAATAATTTATTCATATTAATTAATTCAAATTAAGAAGCATTATTTATATCAAATGCTCGTACTTGATCGCTTTTGGTAAAATACATGCGTTGCAGTGTCTTATAATTACGTAATTAACTCGTTGATAAATACGAGGTGCATCGATAATCAATTGAAAACCATGTACAGTAGAACGCAAATAGGGCTGCGGGTGTCTTGGAGGTGCGCGTTGACAAAATAGTGGAGTGGGAAGCGGAGCTCACTTTTTACTTGGCTCTCGAGCGAGTAACATAGGTACATTCCCTTAAAAAGTAGCAGCTTCCAAAACTTATTTGTTAAACTTGCTCTTAATTGATTATTGTTGTTTTCTTTGTTATTTGTTGTTTGTGCTATTGCTGTTTTTGTTGTTTGTGTTGTGTGAACACGCCAAAAAGTTTGACAATCAATTCGTGGCACAAGAGCCCGCCTTAGATTTAATTGTAGACAATTTAATTAAAAATTTATGTGAAGATGACAGCGAAACGGTAACTTATTTTGAAAGTGATAGTTTAGATGGAAGTTTATCAGGAATGAAATATTTAAATTAATATTTTTTTATTCTTATGTATTCATATAACTGCTGAGGATTACAAATTTTACTGAGAAAACGGAGTAATCGGAAACACAAATTTAAGAAGCATACAACAACAGAACTGCATTCCAACTGCATAATCCGGAAGTACGAGTATTAGATAGTTGTTAAACCAGGCAACAACTAAATAACTACCTGCCCATATTAGAAACTACATTTAAAGGTATTTATTTTAAAAATACATTCTTCTAATTTTGAACAGGGCTTCCGAAAGTATTTCATAAAGTGGATCACATTTAACTCAGAAAAAATAAAAAAAATTAAATTATGCACAAAAATGCAAAAGATGTATAAAATACCAAAATATGCAGTATTTGGTCAAATATGCAAAAATTAATTAGTGCCAAATAAATACAATCAGGGCAATTCATCTAAAACCGAAGGAAGCCATTCTACTATAAAATATAAGCGATATGCAGTTTGCATAATATCCACTCGCTATTTACAACGTTTAAACATTAGTACATTTATAAACTGAAAGTTCTTTTATTGCAATTTTTTGTGTATTTTTTATTAATTCAACTCATTTCACCTTTTCTTTTGTGTACATTTATTTAAAGCTTGTAAATTATAATAGTAAACGGATTTGGAATTAGAAAGTCATTGGACATTTCTTAGAAACGTCTTAAGTGTAGGTAAAACTAAAGTTCCTTTAAAATTAGACGTAACTTTATGAGCACTTAATGGCTCATTAGCACTTGTAATCTTAATAATGCTTAGAAACATCTTTCACACTTTACATAAAAACGCAAGTTAACTTTTGCGGCTGAATGTACTGGCAGTGTGACGTATGTACTTCGTCTCTGTCACTCATTCAACATCTTTGTTTATCTTGTGCGCAGTTGAGCCGCAACGCTATTTGCGGTCTACTGTACAATGGGATAAAATATTAGATATCGGCAGTACAGCTGAATACGGATTGTGAACCTATTGTGTAGTTGCCTTACACCTTTCTCAGTAACACATGACAAAATTCTGCTGTTTTTAAAATTCTCAACATAATCCAATTTGGAAAAATACATATGCCAGATAAAATATTTAAACATTTTGTTATCTACGTATATATTACGTGCTATCAACGTTAATCGTTGATTAAACGGCAATTTGGTTTGTTGCCTGCCGCATAGTGTTAATTACTGACCAGGAAACTCGACCCATATTAAACAATAACAAATATCAGCAACTAACAGAGATTTAGTGGTAAAGGGCGTTCATTGTAAAATTGGCTTTAATAAAAGCACTTTGTAATAGTCGCTTCACGAAAATTGTCTAACATTTCAGTTTAAACAATTTTTATTTCTTAAAAAATGGATATACGTTTATATACAGGGTGGGCCAATATTAACGAAACACACCCGATTTTTCATATTTATCGTCATTTTTATTAATTGCTCGAACCCGTCAATTTTTGAGGGGGAAACTTTTTGCGTTTATTTTCAACCTTGTCATTTCAACCTCTTAGGGGTGGTGGGCTTAACCCCTAGAATTTTAAATGGGAAAGGGGGTGAGTGATACATCATTTTAAATTAAATTCTCGTTTTAACGCTTCCTAGTTTTTCAAATTCGGATAAGTAGTTTTCGAGAAAATGCCTTTTAAAGATAGTAAGTAGTAACCTGCCAAAAATCAATAATTCATGATTTTTCATTTTTACCATAATTTACACCAGTAATGTTTTATTGATTAAGAAATTTACCTTATCTTCACTTTATTAAATGTTCGAAATGTTGACCTCCACCATCCATACAGTAGCACAGGTTCTGTTGAAAATGGTTTCGGACGTTCTGAAGCATTTCTGGGGTAATTCGTTGTTGATCCATTGACACAAATTATTTAGGGATTCTGGCTGAGTACTATAAATTTTACTTTTTATGTGGCCTAACAAAAAGAAGTCTAAAGAGCTTAAATCTGGTGACCTCGCAGGCCACTCCACTGCTTCTCTTCGGCCAATCCATCTACCAGGAAATATTTCATCCAGATACTGATGAACAGCAAGGACATAGTGTGGAGGTGCTCCGTTTTGTTGAAACATCAACTCATTCACATTGTAACGGTCATTTTGTTCCATAATTTCAGTTATTGCTGGATCAACATGATTTCCAAATATATTTCTCCTGTTAGATTTTCTGGTAGAAAAAAAGCACCAACGCGATCGCCGTAAATTCCAGCCCAGTCGTTTGATTTTTGAGGATTTTGAGTGTGAATTTCATGGTATATGTGGACAATAGGACAATTATGGCGATTAACAATCCCATTCACAAAAAACGAACACTCATCCGAAAAACAAATGTTAATAAGCAAATTTGGATTATTAATTATCCGTTCACTCATATCCTTGCGAAAATACAAACGTCTATCAAAGTCATCTTCGTGTAATTCTTGGACAAGGTAGATTTTATATGAATGGAATTTATGGGCTTTTAAATCTACGAATTCTACGAATGTTAGCACGGGATATGCCAGCAATTGTTGTCAACTTACGGGTACCGAAAGTAGGATCGAGATGGACGTGACCCAAAAGTGCAACTTCCATAGCTTCATTTCCCACTATTCGATTTTTAGCTTCTACGATTCGCTTTCGATTTGCCACCGTTCCCGTCTCCCGAAATTTGACTAGTATCATGAACTATTGGTTTTTGGTGGGTTACTATCTTTAAAAGGCATTTTCTCGAAAACTACTGATCCGAATTTGAAAAACTAGGAAGAGTTAAAACGAGAATTTAATAACCTTTATAATGAAGAATCACTCAACCCCTTTTCCTATTTAACATTTCCGGGGTGAAGCTCACCACCTCTAGGAGGTTAAAATCGGGTCTGTTTCGTTTTCATTGGCCCACCCCATATCTTATTCAGAAATATTATATTAAAACCATGGTGTTTTTCCTTTATACTGTTATTTTGCTCAAATTGCCCATGTGGATATTAATTTCATCTCTCAAAATGTACTTTGGGGTACACAGGGTGGATGACCCTGAATAGTAAATATTTGTATAAACCTTACTATTTGTTCCAAATGTGTAAAAGAGTTTATTTTCTCCATTGGAGATTCCCTGAAGTAAATTTTGTTGGTGGTGATATTTTTTTGTAGTATTTTCAATTTTAATGGTGTTATTTCCAAACAGATTATTTCGACTTTTATGTGTAAATCTTCCATCATTTCTTCTTCAGTTTCAATAAATACCACGATGTTACCTGCATATTTTAGCTTATGTAACCTTACCACTACATTTTGTTTCCCTTTTCTTTACATTCTACTGTTCTAAATATTTCTTTGGAATGGAATGGAATAATTTCGTTTGAGGACATTTCCTTATCTGATGCTTCTCTTTGTATTAAACTTGTTTGTGTATTTATGTAAATTTACTGATTCTTGTTGTAATTTTTTTAATTAAAGCAATATAGCTGTGGTCCTCCTTCGCAAGGCAAAGGTAGACCAGCGAGCAATTCTGCCTAGTAAATCTTCTTTGGAGTAGAAGTGCTATCACTTCCCGTGGTTCGGAGCCCACGTTAAGCTGTAGGTCCTCTATGTCTGTGCCACTTTAAACGCGCAACATAAGCACAGGAGAAAAGAACTGAATATTTGCACAATTATCATTTTTTGCATTATATTAAAAAAATCATATTAAAACCACTCGCGTGAGCCTCCAATTTCTTAAAAATAAACTATTCACTACATAAAAAAGACAATTTGGGTGTTTTATCGAACACGTTAGTTGAAGGAGTACAACAGGTTAAAATAAACGGTGTTCTAGTAAAAATTACAGCAGAGAACAATCAACCGAATGCTTAAAATATAGTATTCTATTAAAAACAAATCTATTTATGTCGACAACATTATTTGGAGTATATCTAAAATCAGCTTAGTTATTAAGTGTATTTTTTAATGAAACTATCAAAACAGCCTACGGGTTCAGCTAGTTATATTTTATTTTCTTCAGAAATTCCTTCATGCTAAAAGTAAGTCACATAACTAAAAGATAATTAATTTTAATCGAAATGTTTCTCCAGTTTATGCAGTACCGCAGGAAAATAATGTCAAGAGAATGTTCCACCAAATAACTTAACAGTAAAATGAAATATGGCTTTTTAACAATTTATTTAAAATAAAAAGTAATTATAATGGCGGTCCTGTTTTCTTTCTTGGATTATTAAAACCTTTGAACTTTCTTATGTTCCTCGTCACATTTTTGAAATGAAATCTATACGTGATCTAGAAAATATGTAGGTACTTGGAAGTAGATTTAGTGGCGCCCGTATGTTTTATCTTATAGCTGAATGCAGAAGAACGAAATTTTTAAGTTTTCCTTTTTTTGCTGTAAGTAATGAAAAGTATGAATAAAATAATAATGAGCCGTAAAATTTCTTAAAAAGTAATACGTTTACTCTTTATATTTTAAGAACTTGGTGTCTTTCAGGCTTCAGTGCTTTGAGCATTGTGGAGATTTCGCTATGCTGACAAGACGGACGGAAACGCTCCGGGATAGGACGTAAAGGAGTAACTAATAGTATTCAGTACAAATTTCTACAATTACATCTATTAAAACGCTTTCCTAGGACTTGTTTGTTAAAGTAAGCTTATGTAACCCGTACCGTATGTGGCTGTATCAAAAGAAAATGCAAGTAATAAACCAAACAAGCTGGAAACACTTTTGTAGTCAACAATTAAACATTTGTGTATGAGCATAAGCAGAAAACTGGAAGTTTGAAGTAATATTCTAAAAAGAGGATCAGCGTTTGATGGTATATGTATACATAATGTTGAAAACTTAAGTAATATATGCGAGAGAGAAGTGTAGGTACAAAGGATTCAATAAACCTGGAATCAATTCTCTACGGTTGCCCATCTGTAGACGCACATTATTATGAAAGTTATCATGTTTACCATGCCTATACTATGTATAAAACATTTACTGTACGAAGACAAAGCTAAAATCAAACATGCACTGATACAGTATATTAATAACGCATATTAATAATAAATAAAAAGAAATAAAGTAGTTCGTGCAGTTATTCTATCCATTTCAGATCCCATCCGATTACTACGTATTTCTGCTAAAAAGAGTCTCTTGCAATTTGTAGAAGTTTAAATTTGGTTCGTTAGTATTCATTTCGTAACCTGAATTTTCGTTTTTCCATGATTTGTTTCCATAAATTCTGTACTACTTGTAAACTTTAAACATCTCTAGCTAGATAAATGTTGCTAATTATAATATGTTCATAGAGCTTTTTCTGCTGAAGTAGATTCATAAACATGCTCTCTGATACTGCCCGTTCCAACATGCAACAACCTGTCTAGCTCACGCAATAAAATAAATAAGACTGTATTTATAATAATAATAGATAACTTGTGTTCATGCAAAATAAATCAATTATTTTTTTAAATCGCGCAGAAATTAGCTATGAACCGCAGATTATAACTTTTTACTGTTTTGCATCAATATAATTGACAGCCACAATTGTATACAATTTCATTCCTGAACTGGCACAATAAAATAAACGCAATTTAAGTAACACGCAAAGTATCTGATGTTTGAAAGTACTTTAGTACACTTGTATATTATATTGTATATAAGATTTGCTAACACAATAAAAAAAATTTTATACAAAACTTTTAAAACTAGGATTTACTAATAACGCACGTTTTGTAGTACATTTCTACTATGTGGTAACTAAAGAAATGAAAACAAGTATGATTCCCAATAAAATATTTATATTAACGACATATCGCCTGCCTCAGTGGTCTAGTGGTTAGCGCATTTGCCTTTCAATCCAAACAACGCGGGATCGAACCTGGCCGAGGTCGGTGAGCTTTTTCTAGCGGGGAACAATCTGCAAGTCGCTTTCTGTCGGATAAGAAGTAAAGCCGTTTGACCCGTGCTACTGAGATGTGTGACACGTTAAAAATCACTACTGGAATTGGAATTACCCCAGATAGGCAATATTCTTAGGGTGTAGAATAAGCCAATGATTGCTGCGGTGCTTAGAGATGCTTGGAAATCCGCATCCTAGATCTCGCTCTTTCAAATCAATAATCTATCAATAATATATCGTATTCTGTTGTTTCCAATAACCTAATAAATTACCCAATATTTAAAAAACACATTGTTACGTTCTATATACGAGGTGTGTTCAATTGAAACTCATTTTTGTATTATACAAAATTTATTCAACAATTTAATTACAAATAATTACCGTCACAGTCCTATCCCACCTGTCCCATTATTTTACTAGCCGACGTATGCCCTGCTCATAGAATTCTTGTGACTGCTGATTGAAGAAGTCTTCCACGGCGCTCTGTACTTCTGCGTCAGACTCAAAATGCCCACCTTTCAACGCCTTTTTCAGCGGTCCAAAAATATGGAAATCGCAAGGCAATAGACCCGGACTATAGGGTGGTTGCTCTAAAACCCTCCATTTTGTTCGTTGAAGATTTTCTTTTACCTCATTAGCAACATGAGGCCTAGCGTTGTCGTGCAGCAAAATAACCCCATGCGTAAGTTTTCCTGGACGTTTCCGTCTTATTGCTTGATGAAGCTTGTTCAAAGTTTCATTGTACTAATGTTTGCATTGACATTTACTCCAGGTTCCTGAAATTCTATCAACAAGGGTCCGTCATGGTCGAAAGAAACTGTTAACATCACCTTGCCTACAAAAGGTTGTGCTTTAAGTTTCTTCGGTGGTGGTGAACTTGAATGTTTCTACTACATCGACGATAACTTACTGGATGGCTTGTAGTAATTCCACCGTTTCGTCACCAGCAACTATTGACAGAAGAAAGTCATCACCATTTTACCTATAGTCTGTAAGGTGTTGCAGAGATAAGCCCATGCGCAGGCATTTTTGTTCATTAGACAAGAGACGAGGAATCCATTGCGAACAAACTTTGCTGTATCCCAGATTACGAACAACACTATGGACAGATCCTATACTCGCACAAACAATTTATGAAATTTCTCTAATTGAAATTCCACGATTTCCTCTAATATAATAGGCCTTCCACACATGCCATATTGTTTTTTTAATACAGTACACCGTGCACCTGGTCCCAGCTTTCCATAGTGCCCTCTTTTCTATTCTTAAATTTTCGGCACCATTCCTTCACATTTGGGTACGCAACACATGCATTTCCATACATTGCTAGCATTCGCGTATGAATCTGCAATGACTGCACACCCACAGCGCATAAAAATTGTAGGACCGTACGCCGATCAAACTTGGACGGATTTTCAACAACAAACGCCATTTCAAAATCGAAGTTTTAAAAATCCGAATCAAATTCAAACGCCGGAATCTATTGCTTACATAACACCACTAACATTAACAAACTTCATTTGAATTATTGAATTTGTTTTCAAGGCTAAGTTGATCAAAGATGGGTTTCAGTTGAACAAGCCTCGTAAATTCATATGCTGGTTTCGTAGAAAGCTAGTGTATTTATGTCTTGTAAGAATAATTCGTAACGAAAAAATGTATTCTATTACTTAGCACAAGATCTATTTTAGGACATTTTAGAAATCCACATGTATATGTACATAATTTAAGTAACGCAAATAATATTTAATATTTATTCAAAGTATCCTCTGTTTATTTTAATACGTATGGCAACGTTCTAAAAGTTTTTGAAAACAGTCGGCAAGGGCGTCCGAAGGCTGCTTTCAACTGAGGCAGTTATATTGTTCGTAATAACTTCTTTGTTCTTCTTTGAGTTTTCACCTAAGGAAGGAGAAAAAGTGTGCCGGCGCCAAGTTAGATAAATAGAAAAGGTGATTTCAACAACGCCGTGTTTCACAAGAAATGACTTCACAATCAGTGCAGAATGAGCAGGTGCTTTCTCATACAACAAAATACCAACTAGCCTTTCGTCGAAATTGCTGTTGCGCTCGAGAGAAATGCATTGCAATATTTTTTTGTAACTTTATAGTAAGTTGCACTGTTTGCTGTTTGTCTTTCAAGCACAAATTGTTACTGAATCTGAGTTTCTGTATATGAAACATTTTAGTCTTGGTCATGATTTTCCAATCTACTCTATCGTCTGATGTTTCATTTAATGATCGTATTGAAACTCCCATGATTGATACCCGTGACAATTTGCACTTTTGCAAGAAGTGTGACCAACGTATACACGCGATATATGTAACTCATCTCCGTTTTTCCTAATCTGTAATGAAGACTGTTCGGGGCGAACTTTGCACAGATATTTCTCGTTAAAAATTTATCAAATCGATTTTTTGATGTTCACCTCAACTATCTGAAGATCATTCCGCGACTTCTATACAATTCACGAACTCTTGCGACCGAATCTCTATTTCGAGATACCGACGGATATTCGGTTCTAATATCATCTGGAACATCCGCACGTTCATATTTGAAACGTTTAAACTAATCACACACATTAATACGACTTAAGGTGTAATCATCGTACACATTTTTCAATAGTTCATAAGTTGCTGTTGGAGTTTTCTCTAATTTACAACAATGTAATATTCACTCGTTGCTCCCTGACAACTAATGGAACACGATGTATGCGCTTCAGCACACTCTGTTGATAAAACAGTAAAGTGCTGCTTTATTTTTTGTTGTTCTAAGGTAATGTTGATGACGCATTCTATTTTGATTGCGCAAATTTCATTCCCTCTATCTGGTCTTCTTATTTTCTTGTATATACGTGGAACAAATCAGACAACTCATTTTATTTAATTGGCGGCACATCACTGTAACTTCCAAAGTACACTGTTTAAAGCAATGAGTAACATTTTGAGTTCTTATTTAGCTTAATACAAACTACTTCCGTTTATGTTTGAAATTACCTGTTTAGAAGATGTTACTAGAAAATAGAAAAGTCAATTGGTTATTACTTTAGTAATATTATTTATTAATTAAGTATAATTAACTCGTCGCACAGTTTTGTTTTAAATATTAAATATCGTAATTGTGGTGTTGTTACACTAATTGCAAGTGAAGATTAATTAATAGTAAATATTCACTCTGAATTTACTGATTTCTTTATGTCCTTTATGTATTTATTCTTAATTTTAAAGTAGATTTTTTTTGTGTGATGCTCTGATTTCTATGCTAAATGGCTTTGTAGACCCGTTATAATAATTGTAATTTATAATTTACACAAACAGTAACAACAAGTCAGAAGCTTAACCAATTCGTAATTGAATAGAATGTGGAAATTACATTAACGAAGGGGATAATTCTGTATTCCTTAAAGTACTTTCTCAGTCTGCATTTAGTATTTTACTCTTCATAATTTATTCATCACACTGTCTTTGTAGAGACCTCAGAAGCAATTCTCAGCATAGCACTTTAACAATACTGCCTTGGTGCTTTCGTCCATAATACTTAATCAAGTCTAATGTCATGATTTCTGAAACGAGGATCTCGCCAAAGGCGTCTCGAGGAAATCCAGAAAAAATAGTGGTTCCCGTTTGTTTTCTGTAGGATATTTGGAGCAAACATATATTTTCATTACTTTCTTATTCGCTTAGATATCCAAACATTTCGACGTTTTGGTGTACTGAAATAAATCCTAAAAAAATATGGCCTGAGATAAACTTAAGAATCAATATCAGTTCTCACGTTTTACTACTCCGAATTTATATATCAGGTAACAATAATTTTTATATCATATAAACGTGGTTAACTAAATTCTAGTTAAATTTGAATAACACTACCATCTACTATTATTACTTCAACATTTAGGACTTGTATCAGTTAACTTATCTGCTTAAATGTGGAGTAATCTACATACATATACTGTTTATGGCCAAAAGATGTTTCAATTGGAAAACTTTGAAAATAAATTATAACTAAGTTAGGTAATAGAATAATTAACGTGTAATAGGGTAATTTTATATGGATGACCTAGTTTTAGCTAAAGGAAAAACTTAAGCTCGAAGCCACGTAAGACTTAACGTTAATCATCTTCTATAAATAAAATAGAAAGTAAATTAAATGTCAAGTTCTTAATGCTTTTAACAATTAATTTATTGCAGAGTGTCATGTTGCGGACAATTGTCCCTCCTGTGGCCTCGTCTTAGAATTTAAATTGGCTATTTTATTAGAGATCCTCGCTAACTAATAGTTTTGGAACAATGCCCGCATCGTTGTTCGTCAGGACATAAAATGATGTCATTCAATAGTGCCGATGCATGTGAATAATAAGCTTCAATTCCGGTGTGTGAAACAAATTTGCAAGTACTGGATCGCTTCTCATTTCCAAATAAAAATTTAATATTCTCCCGTGCATTTTCCAGCTTTCGACGTGTTTTTTTGTCGCTTGTAAAATAGCCGACAATGATAAATACGTGCGGTTTGTATTAACTGCGCCTGAAAAATGTTCGATGCTGCTGCATTCATGGCATTAACCTAAAAATGCAAATATTGCTAGTTTTTGGTATAACTACAGTTGAAATGAAAACGGGAAATATGCTGAGTATTTTTTAACAGTTTTTGTGATAATGAGCTGTTTTACATACTTAAATCGTAACTTTGTAATTGTATTGTGTCCGGTATTTCACTAGTAAACAAGGCATAAATTTCTATCAGTTTGTGAGCAATGGTAGTTTTAATTTGCAGTAAAATCTTTAAGAAACGGTTACCTACTCCTTCTAATTAAAATTTGAAATATTAAATTTCATGCTGGTAATATACAAGCGTTCGTTGGACTATAATTAATTATGTCGGTTTGTATTGCATTCTATCCTGCTCCTACCTAACCATTTTGGGGCTCGTGTAGTCTAGCCTTTATTTTGTTGCTCTATTGTTGAAAAATTGCTGAAAGCCTCTTCAATTGGTAAATAGAGATTAGCAATTATTAGTCGTAAGTGATTACAGCTAATCTGTAAAATTAGAATTTTCTGAAATTAAAATGTACCTACGCAATTTAATAAATTGCGAATGTTTATTCCAATTTAACTTTGCTTTAGATGGTTGTCCAAAATGTTGGTTATCTATTATTTTAATAACTAACAATAAATTTGCTAACTTTGACGACCCTGAACATTATACGTGCATAGTTTTACCACTAACTTCCTCCCAGAATATGTTTTTGCAAGTTTATTTGCCGTAGTTTGTTATCTTGCAGGAATTTCATAGATGCTTAACTTGAGTAATTATAAGTTTCAAAGCGAATGAACTTGACAGAAATTACGTGACATGGAGGCACGACAGTGTAAAAACATATCGGCAGTGCCAACAAAAGTAGCAACCTTCAAACATAATTGCAATAAATATAATTTATTTTACTTCAAGGATTAATTATTATTGATTTATTCAAGAATAAAAAATCGTATTAAAGATTTAGCGAATACCTAAATATATATTTAGAAATTCAAAGGGTGTCGTTTTAACTACAACGTAACAAGTTTGCTACTGTTTTCGTAGCATAGTGAATAAGCGGGTTTCATTGTTAAAAAATACTACAATTACCAGGAATAAAAAATGTTGTTTCAAAAGCTGTTTAACGTTCGGAAGAATTTTATCATCGGTTGGTTCATTGCCGAATACGAAACTGTTTTTATCTTCTCATAACTGAAGTTTAATATGAACTAATGTTACAGCTAGACTACGGATTGTTAAACACAAATAATCC
The DNA here is from genome assembly GCA_014611495.1 of Limonius californicus. Classification (NCBI taxonomy): domain Eukaryota; kingdom Metazoa; phylum Arthropoda; class Insecta; order Coleoptera; family Elateridae; genus Limonius; species Limonius californicus. Next base: position 817 of record JABXWE010008644.1, on the reverse strand, counting down.
TCAAAATAGGCACTAAAATTATAAAATATGCATAAATAAACATATACAACCGACAAAAAGCATTTACAACCATGAATACATTTTTCATTAGGATTAATACTACAAATAAAATATTGCAATAATCGTTCCTATTTCACGTTATTAACACGTAAAACGGGCTAATGCAGTAGGGTAAAACACCCATTGATTGGCACCTTAAGAGGTTTTTCACCTTCGAAGGCTCAGTAGATCATCGGTATTAGTGGTAGAAAACTGATTTTTTTAAAGTTTGATCCTCGATGTCTTGGCTACATAAATCTGTCAAGTTTTTATTCAACAAGTGCCTGAAATAAGTGAAAAAAAATAAAAGTAAAGGACTGCATTTGTGCCAGCTATTGGCAGTTTAGCCAATGATTGGCATAAGAATTGAACCACTTATTGACAGGGTAGCCAATCATTGGCATTGGAGATTGAACCATTGATTGGCATTATTGGCATTGGGCTTGCCTGTTTCATTGGCACCCTTAGCGTAAATTATGCCAAAAATGTAATACCGGGTTTCAATTTTGGAATGAACAATACAGCAATATCAAACATGTTTTATTAAAAAATAAGTGGACGCGACTGCCTCCCTGGACTTTCCCATACTGGAAACTGTTCAGGGTGGGCAAATTTCGATGTTTGTATAGGGGAACTCGGTAACTATAGGAGATACAAAAAAATGGAAGTCACATTTTCGATCTCTTTTTTTGAGACAAATTCACTGGCGGAAACAAAAATTTGCTATCGTCTTTTGTTTTCGAGTTATAAACAAAAGTTCGATTTTTCGACTTTTAGA
>JABXWE010008643.1:0-21692 GCA_014611495.1 Limonius californicus | reverse complement strand
GCAATTGCTGGTATATTTGGCAACCTTTGTAGTTGGCTGGATGTGGTCCATGGCACAGCGCACACCTGGCAGGAGTGTCTCGTGATTTTGTGCAGAGGGTAGTATTATGCGCCTCTCCACATTTGACGCATAAGTAGGGCTTTGTACAATAACTTTTGCTGTGCCCATATGCCTGACATCTCGTGCATTGAATAACTGTGTTTTTCTTACGTGGTGGTTCCACAGATATCTGTTGGTAATTTAGGTGTTTTATTTCAAATACTTTTTTGTTATTTTCAGCAGGCTCCAGATCAACAAAGAACATCGATAGTGGTTCTTTTGTTACTCTGTGTCTCGCATTCATGATATTTCGCACCTTATGACCTTGCTTATGTAATTCTTCTTTAATTTCGTTAATATCCACCGAGTGATGCATATTTCTGAGAACCACTCTGTAGGCTCTTTCTTCCTTTAGTTGGTACGTGTGGTGTATGATTTTTTCATTTTTGAGAAATGTCACTAAGGCTCTATATGAATCGGGAGTGTTTGTATTTATTTTAATTGTGTTATTTGCTATCGCTTTTGTGTTATATTGTTCTCTTTCAATGGCGTTTGTTAGTTTTTCGACCATTTTAGCATAATTTGTAACTCCATGTATAAATATGGGGGGAGGTTTAAGGGTTTTCTGCTCATTTTTATCATTTGTTACGTGTGTTTCCTCAGTGGTACTTGAGCTGGCTAGCAGATTGAATCTATTTTGGTTGTTGACCGGGATGGGATTTACTTGTTGTTTCACGGGTTTTAGGTTAAACCTTTTACGTTTTTTGACTTGTTGCCATTCGTGTGGGTTCTCCGTTTTCTCGTCATCAGATTCGTCAATGACTATTGGCTGACTATTATCGGTTTGTTGAGTATTAGGGACTTGATTTGATGCTGGTATAAATGTTGACACGTTATTGTATTTCGGGAATGCTGGTATGTAATTCTGGTGTTGCATTGGTGGTACATATGTACTGTTTTGGGTAAGTGACACTGGCATAAAGCCGGGGTTTTGAGCTGGTAATTGGTACTCATATACCGGCTGATGCTGAGTATATGGCATTTGCGGTTGTGACCAATACATTTTCGGGTCGTTATTTTGCATATTCTGCCAATGCAGAATATGGTAGCCTGTTTAAAATTATAATAAATGTCTTTAACTTACACATCAGCTGATTTAAATTTAACAGAATGTGCAATCTGTATCGGGTCAGGGGTCAAGCGCTTGCACTGGCGATAACTTTTAGCAATCTCGGTGCAGCACAACCACTCTCTTTCACTACGCAGAGCGAACTCTAATTCGTAAATGAAGTGATTAAACCCTCGAAATATTAATTGAGAAAGACTATTATACAGTTTCAGTGTGTTCTAAAGTGACCACTATGCAGGGGTTTTCAACGAAAAGTAGCCAGGATCTTCCAAAACCATTTTTTCTTTGAAAATCGCTAAGACATGTCAACAGAGACAGCAAGGGGGGCACGTTTTTACATAGGTACAGGAACTTGCGACGAAAAGTAGACACCCTCAGTATCTTTCGAAACTAGTTTTTCCTTGAAAATCGCCGAAAAACATCAACAAAGATTACAACGGGAACATTTTTTTGCATAAAATGCGAATATGTGTTATTAGCCCCTTAGACGCCGAAGCCACGCCCTCTAAAATTTCAAATGGCACCATACCATGTGTGGCACATCGTTGGAAAGGTAATTTCATAAGCAATTCGTAATACTACTTAATTTTTTATATTCATCTGAATTTGGGCGATAAAAAAATATAAAACGCTGTATTATGTTTATTTCAATTAAGCTGCTAAAAATAGTAATACAGTTAAAGTAATTTGTTATGTTATTTTCAAATTCGCCGCTTTGTATGAATCAATTTCTTAATTTGTTTGCCGCTTCGTAAGAATTAATAACGTCATTTTAATTGCAGTCTTATTTTGGGTTACCATTTTCGCTATTTTGTTTTGTCTTGAAAAATTGAGTTATGAAAGGCCAGTTCCGTTAATCCCTTGAACGTTCTCTTTGTGGGCTGATTTTCTGCCGACCAAATTCTCGGAAGTGTTGATCTCGGCAGTTGCACGTGTCCGTTTTCATTCTAGAACTTTTGCGTAACATTTAGAAATATGGTACAATGTCGGGAGGAGAGTGGAGATTCCCGTTGCGTTTTTAAGGGAGTCAATTTTCGATCTCTGTTGGCTCCGGTTGTCCGAAAACTCCATCAATCGGGAACCGTAATTACGTTAAATGCTGCAGGGGCGGCTTTTGGGTTTTTTTTCGAGGGGTATATGTGTTCCGTCGCGCTGTTGTACCAAGGGGTATTTAACAGACCATCGGCTACTGCCGGATTAATAGGGAGCACTGGATTCATCTCCAGGAAAGGCAATTCCGTGCGAATTGGCCGGTCGCCGTTAGGCGGGTTATTTTCGAAGCCCAGCTCCCGCTCTGCGGGTATTTTGTTTTACCATCAAGGAGTCCCGTCCCTAGTTTCAACGCTGCCCAGAAGGACGTTGTCTTCCTTTCTTTTCTTGGCGCTGCAACCTGAAATCGCCGGAGTTGTGCCTGCCTTTTCCGAACTTCAAGGTAAAGAACCAGATTTTTTTTTGTTGTGCAGTGTAAAATAAACTTTTTTTTCCTTGCGCAAACTTGCAAAGTTTCGCGATATTGAACTTGTTTTATGCAACCTAAAAGCGATCTTCAATCGCCATTTATTTATTGTTGATTGTAAAAGATATTAACACTGTATTTTTCCTGTAAACATTGCGCCATTGGCCACACAGATTCATTACAATATAAATATTGTGCGCCAACGGCGGCGAGTTTTTCTGAACGTTCAAGAATTTTAATCATGTAATTCAAACTTTTTGCGTTATAACTTGTCATTTTATTGTATGGTCATATTTTAATCGTTTCATTATATGTGTTTTAAAGTTTACTGTCTCTTATTGTGTCTTTTGTACTTGTTGGTGTAAGAATTTTGCAAGCTTTAAATATATAGAAGGAGGCACAATCACGGTAAGTTCCGTTCCCGTAAGCTGTTGGCTTCTCGGCCTTCCACGAGGACCTACAATCAGCTGGATTTAGAAGGTGGCGTCCATTTATTTTGACTGGCCCTGTACACAACCAAAGATTTTTCCCATAAGCGATTTTCACGAACTCCCCCTACTCCTCTGAGCTAAGCTGTAGGCCTTTTTCCATCCACCTGTTTACGGGTCGTCGAAAAGGCTCGATTGGCCCGTAACATATTATTCATAATGAAATAATATTTCGCATAACGAATATATGTAAGACTTTGTGATGTCAACTGTCGAGATTTTTCTATTTTTGCCTGCCTAAGATCTTCAATGTTGGCAAGCTGTGTTGCATAGACTTTGGATTTCAAATGTCCTCATAAGAAATAATTCAATGGAGACAGGTTGGGTAATCTAGTCGGCCATTCGATTCGTGACGTCGTCCCGAACTTGGGCGGTAAAAAATAGAAACTCTGTATTATGTTTATTTCGATTAATCTGCTGATAATAGCAGTACCTACGTGTTTTGTTTCATCGTTTGTTTTTTTTTCATCTGTCAGTCAACATTCAGTTCATTTTGAATATCGTATAGTGTCAACGTGGTTTACACAACTGCTTAAATATCGAGATTGTGTGTCGCTATTAAAAAAAAAACGACTGTGAACGAGTTGCAGGGCGTGTTTTCAATGAAACTCCCAATAAATACATCCGCCATCAGTATGTTACAAAATTGATGATAACAAATATGGAAAATCACTCAGGGGCATCCATCCATCTTGGGAGTTTTTTGAGTAATGTAAGGAGAATTTTAAAAAAGCACAAACTTCATCATACAGGATAAAATTTGTTCAATAACTAAATGAAGACGACGACGGTCGAAGACTACAGGTTTGTGAAAAGATTTCAAATAACATATTGAATAACATAAACTTATTGTACAATATGTTTCAGCGATGACTGTACGTTTTCTTTTTGAATGGAGAAGTACACGGGCACATCTGTAGGTATTGGTCAGACACGAATCCGCATTTGCTTAGGGAAACCCGTACCGAATATCCAGAGAGAGTTCACTTTTGTACGAGGTATGTTCAATTGAAACCCATCTTCGCTTTGTAATTTAAAATTCATTCAAAAATTTAATTACAAATAATTACCGTCACAGTTAAGGCACCTATGCCATTGTTTTACTAACGGACGTATACCCTGCTCATAGAATTATTGTGGCCGCTGATTGAAGAAGTCTTCCACAGCTATCTGTACTTCTGCGTCAGACTCAAAGTGCCGACCTTTTTACGTCTTTTTCAGCGGTCCCAAGGGGATAGATCCGGGCTACGGGGTGGATGCTCTAAAACCCTCAATTTCTTTCGTTAAAGATTTTCTTTTACCACATTAGCAACATAAGGCTTAGCATTCTCGTGCAGCAAAATGACCACACGCGTAAGTTTCCTGGACGGTTCTGTCTTATTGCTTGATGAAGATTTTTCAAAGGTTCATTGTACAGATTTGCATTGACATTTACTCCAGGTTCCTTAAACTCTATCAACAAGGGCCCTTCATGGTCGAAAAAAATGTTTATATCACCTTGCCTACAGAAGGTTGTGTTTTAATCTTCTTCGGTGGTGGTGAACTTGAATGTTTCCACTGCATGGACGATAACTTACTGGATGGCTCATAGGAATGGCATCAAGTTTTGTGACCAGCAACTACTGACAGAAGATAGTCGTCACCATTTTGCCTATAATCTGTGAGGTGTTGTAGGGATAAGCAGATTCGTAGCATTTTTGTTCATTAAACAAGAGACGAGGAATCCATTGTGAACAAACTTTGCTTAAGCCAGATTACAAACAATACTATGTACAGATCCTACACTCGTACCAACAATTTCTGCAATTTCTCTATTTGAAATTCGACGACTTTCTCTAATAAGGCCTTCCACACATACCATATTGTTTTCTGTTAATGCAGTACATCGTGCACTTGGTCGCGGCTCATCCATAGTCCCCTCTTTTCCATTCTTAAATTTTCGGCACCATTCTTTCACAGTTGGATACGCAATACATGCATTTGCATATACTGCTTGTATTCGCGTATGAATCTGCAATGGCTGCACATCCTTAGCGCATAAAAATTGTAGGACCGCACGCTGATCAAACTTGGACGGATTTTCAATAAGAAACGCCATTTCAAAATCGCAGTTTTAAAAGTCAGAATCAAATTCATATTAACATATTAATGTGTTGCTTACAAACACTACTAGCATTAATAAACTTCATATGAATTATTGGATTTGTTTTCAAGGCTAAATTGATCAAAGATGGGTTTCAGTTGAACAAGCCTGGTAGGAGACCACATCATTGGTTCGTTCTTTGTTAACGGTAATTTGAATGGGAATATTTACCTTGAGCTACTTCAAACCACTGTTGATCTACTTGTAAGAGAGCTATTGGTAATTGACGAGCATTTGGTTGAAGATGAACTAGATTTTCAGGAAGATGGTGCATCTCCATACTATCTGGGACCCGTTCGAGAATTTTCGTACAATCGATTTTGTGTGCTATGGATTGAGGTGCCATAGAATGGCCGGCTAGATCACCCGATCTGTCTCCATTGAATTATTTCCTATGGGGACATTTGAAATCGAAAGTCTATGCAACACAGGCGGCCAACACTGAGGCAGAAAGTAATAGATGAATGCCGACAGTTGAGACCACAAATCCTCGCAAATGTTGGTTTTTTTTTTCGAAGTTGTCTGTATTATTATATGGACGTTAACGGAGGTCATTATGAAGAATTACTGTATCAGTATTGCTGTTTTCCGCAGCTAAATAAACATAGCACAAACGTCTTTATTTTTTTATCGCATAATTTGGGGCGAATAAAAATTAAGTAGTACTGCGCACCAACACGGTAACCCGCAGAGTCGGGACCTGTTGTGCATTGCACAAACTAACTTAGCCTTGTCTCACACCAAAAGCGATGGGCCTCTAAGGCCTGTGAAAGCTTCATAATAATAATAAGAATAATAATGAATTCTTTATGAAATTACGTTTTCAATATGTATCACACATGGTATGGTGCTATTTGAAATTTTAGAAGGGGTGGCTATGGCGACTAAGGGTTTGATGATGTCTTTCTTGATGTGTTTCGGCGATTTTCAAGGCAAAAATAGTTTCGAAAGATACTGAGGGTCGCTACTTTTAAATCTTACTTTTAAATGGAAAAACCTTTGTTTGTGTTATTTTTCTGAAGAACGGACAGCCAACTTGTTCTAATCAAATGCAAAGCCCTACAAGTTTTTTATCGTTTCATATGATTTTAATTTCCCCATTTAACTAAATTTGAGAGTTACTGTGTATAACTACACATGACCGAATTAAAAGTGAAATGAGAAAAATAATTTAAGGATTGGTGCGATAGGTGTATTATTAAATATCCTTGACCTTTGATTGAATGCTACTGTGAATTAGTAAATCAAAATGTATGAACTGACCAGCATTGACCATAAATATCTTAAATTACAGATATTGTGAAAAACTGGGAATCGAACACACTAGCTTTTAGAAGCGTGATTTTTAAAGGGCTACTAAAGTTATTCAAACTCAGTTAAAAAAATTAGTGTTTTGCATTGCCACCATAGGTACGATAGTAGACGACATTTTCACTTGCGGTTTTAATTAACTGGTAGACGGCATATCCAAGATTGAAATAAAGCGAAGAAAAGATAGGAAAACCATAGAAACTGATGATAAAAGTACGGTAAATACAATCTACGTTTACGACATATGTGGACTCGATTTTGTGATATTTTTCATCTGATTACCAACTACCATTCTGTAGGAACATAATTCGCGCAATCCCAATATTAAGATTTTATCTAATTTTCTTACAATCAGAACATTGTCAAGACTCTATAACCAATTTAAATTGTCGTATAATATACGTTTTTTGCATTGGTTCCAGTTCGCTTTTCATTATTAGATAGGCGGTTTTAAGACGCGGAAAGGATAAGGAAATGTGTACGATGGTAGAAGATTACATTTAATTTTAAATTGCCAGCTCAGTTTAAGATCTCCTTATTAGCTGGTTACATTTCGAAATGTTTGTTAGAGTTTGTAGCTAATATAATAAAATAAATATTCCAATGTATGGTAATAACACTTCATCTGGACTTTCCCATAATCATTTATATGCAAATATCTTCTTTAGTTTGGGTTTACGTTGCTACGGCATGGATGTAATGCTGTGTGCAAAATTGGCCAGATATGATTATGCTTACAGTGAGTTGCTACCATTTCTGGTAATATAAACTACTGGGTTTTAAATAGAGAGCTGTGTGTTTTATTCTGTATTCTAAATTAACATAAGATCGTTTTAAGAGCTATGCATGAATTACATACTTTTTCTGCGAAAGCAATAAACTTATAGGCCACTAAACCTAAAATTTTTGAAAATTTGTAGCTATTAGCGACATTCTTTGCCGTTTTCTAGTTTTTCGAGCTCTTATTAGGTCACATTAGAGAAGTTTTCGAAAAAAATATATTTTAAAAAATTATAAAATTTGGGATACATCCCATTTATGAAATAATTGTATTTTCAAAAAATATATTTATGCAGTGATTCTAATGGCTAAGGAATATCACAAGCCTAACGTTTAAATCTATGAAATAAACGAAGCATTAAACTCGAAATAGAAAGTGTGAGAGGCGAACTTCATTAATAAGCAAAAACAGTCTTGCAGATCATTTACGCTTCTATGAATTCATCAAGGACAATTATAATCTTTAACAGATTTAAAAAATTAAGGTTTTCGTACGCCGACGCGACATAGGCTAAGGGCTGTAAGCAGTCACTATATTCAAGCTTTGATATTTACAACTTATTTATTTTTAAGAACTTTTTGCACAATGAAATTATTACGGTTAAAGGCTATTAAGAAACTTAAAGTTTAAGAATTAATGGTTTTTGAGTAATTGTACCTTAATGTCGGAATTTCTTAAATTGGGGCAGCCTTAGTATAGAACCAGAAAATTTGCCTAAAAACTATTAAGATACCTACTATTAGGATGCTTAAAATGTCTTCTATTAAAATGGCATGTTATGGTTTGTACAAAAAATTGTTTAGGCAATGGGATGTGAAGGCAGGAAGTTAAGAAAAATTTGAAGACTTACTTTGGCGCTATGAAGTTCAGCAAATCATCGATTTGTACTATGCTGTTTATTCTGCATTCAAAATTGGTTATTACGAACAAACTTCCGTTTCCGGTTCGCGATTTCTTCAAAAGTTTATGGGCTAGATGAGTTTTTAAGAAGATTATATTTTAAATATCATACAGTACCAATAACGGTTTTATAAATAGCGGCGACCTCATAAATTTATACCAACAGATAACATTTTCTAAAAAAAAAAAACATTTCGCTTGGTTCCTAGAAGCCCGAAACGAGTATTTCCGTTAAAATATCTTTTACGAAATCACAACAGAAAAATTTTATACAGCGAAAGAATCCGATTTTTGAAAAATTTATTTTAATATTTGGCGTTTTCCCTGATATTCTTAATAGGATAAATACGATAACTTCTCTCTGGAAAAATTAAATTACTCATACTATCTGGCTAAAATCAGAATAAGAGTCGAACTGTTTCCTAACTTATTAAAATGATAATCTTAATAATTTCAGATATGGTAAGGAATACAAAAAAAGTCATTACGTGTATAGCTACCTTAATACGCAAATGACAATGTACAAATTCATAACGATCTAGACCGCGCCCTTGTGCAAATTTCCTACTTATGGTAATGAATGGTGGGCCGGTCTAGAAGACCGCTTTGAAGAATTCGTAGACGTTAGCAATTTTGGCTTGTAGTGGCCACGGAAAATGGAAAACACGATTGGGTGTGTGCGAGGTCGCGGATGAAGTATAAAACCGAGGGGGTCCGTCATTGCAGCATCATTTATCCGGTTGTTAACGGCTAACGATAAACAAATCACAATGAACTCTTTGGTAAGTCAAGTCTGAACTATTTCAGGGCATTTTCAGCAGTTTTTGTTTCTTTCAGACCGTTGTAGTTCTCTGTGTGGCTTTTGCTGCCGCTAACGCCGGTTTGCTTGGCGGTGCCTTGGTAGGACCCGCTGCAGAAGGCGCCGTCTTGCAAGGTCCCAGTGCCAGTGCTACCGTCCATGGACCCGATGGCAGCGTGATCGCCGCTAACCAACCCGGAGGCGCCGTAGTAGCTGCACCCAAAGCCGGAGGTGTTGTTGCTGCCGGAATTGCTCCAGGTGTTGTTGCCCACGCTGCTCCATTCGTCCATGCCGCTCCCCTTGTTGCCGGACCCGCTGTTGTTGCTCACCACGGTGCTGTATTAGCTGGTGCCCCAGGTGTCATTGCTGCTCGTGCTGGTCTCCTTGCCGGACCCATTGTGCACGGATACCCTGCTCTTGCTGCAGGATCTGGACTCGAAGGCCAATACGTCCATGACTACACTGAAACCCTTTATGACAACGGTCAATACCACGGTGAAATCTACCCTTAAATTATTGCAAACATATACTTTTCAGTTCTTGCAACCTGACGCACTGCCTGAGTGACCTTTCTGTTTCTTTTTATTTTATCATTGTTAATATGGGTACCTCTACTCAGTTTATACTATGTATATAAATGTAATGAATTATAAAAAAGGCAAAACAATAAAAAACATAAAAATAGTTGTTTTGTTTAGCACAGCACTCATGAAAACTATAATTGCAACACACCTCTAATTAAAAATAATTGTTACTACACAAGCGGATCTCCATTTCTTATATGGAAACACAAAGGAAGACAGGTTTTGTGGAATATTAATTACAACTTGGCGTAATTGTAGGTATGGTTCGCCAGAACGAGAACAATCGTGTCCTATGAAGGTTACGGGAAATCATCAACTATGGATTTGTCCCATAAAAATGAGAATTACATTACAAGGCGTTGTCTTTCTTGTACGGTCAATGCCAAGTGAGCGAAAATATCACCAGACAGTGACAGTTCTGGTTCAGCTCCCACTGAGTAAACAGCATTCTTTAGTAACGTACACATTCAACTCTAATCTATACGACCAATCACTTTTTATAACGGCTCTGAATTATTCGCTACTTCCTGAATTGTTTAAAAAATTAGGTGGAGTCGAGTCTGTAAATGGTATCAAAAATATCGTATTGTAAGAGTTACAACTATTGCACGACGCACATTTGGTGAATAAACAGGTAAAATGATTGACGTATATCCTTCGAAGTCTGCGTCAATGTAATAAAAAACAGTCTCAATGTCAATCCGCAGTTGCCTGTAGTTTTCAGGGGAAATATTGAAGGAAAACTAAATTTAAAAGTTGTGTAGGTGGGCCGAAGCAATTAGTAAATTAAAAGCTTCTAAATAATTTAGGAATCATAATTACAAATAGCATAATTATGGTTCAGAGACAGTTAAGGTTGTATGCTGTTCGTATATCAACTATTTGAGATATGTATTTTCTGGATCTTTCAAAAAGTAGTTTGGTAGAATAATGGTATTATTACATAATGGTGAACAATAAAATCTAAAAAGCTATTCGTATACAAGTGTTGTTCGGAAATTGTGAAACAATGTCAACTTCTTCTTCAAATGTTTTGTCTCTTACGAGACCTACAGCTTAACGTGGGCTCCTAACTATGAAAAGTGTATACACTTCTACCTCAGAGAGATTTATTAGGTAGAATACCGCGTAGGTTTGCTATTGTTTAACGAGGAAGAACGTTTGTTAAAAATCCAATGTTCTTATACCCCCGTACTGGGGATTGAACCCTAGATCTTCAATGTACAATGTAACTTGAACTACGTATTCACACTGATTATTTCTAGAACACAATAGCTTTACCATTAACCATAGTTTTAGAGTATCCATTAAATATGGGATAATGAAAAATATAACTGTATGGAATTTTGGAAAAACATGTAAATGTTAATTATAGAAAGCTAAAGTTTAGAATTTATTATATTATTAAATGCTGACGTTTTTGAGAAAAGCTTTTCTGTAATTGTCACATCAACTAAGGAAGTGCATTACATACCATATTTATGAACAAAAATATAATTCTCATATTTTGTCAATTTTAACATAAAGCAATGTCATGCCCCTGAAGACAATTAAAGTATGCAATTTAAACAAGTGGTTGTTTTTTCTAGGGTTAAGGTGTTCTAGTAGCAGGCTTTTCTGTTATGTTGATGCATAAATAATCTAAAAATGTATTGCGCCCTTTTGGTGTTTGGTATGTTTTCTTCAATTTAATGATCATGTATTTGATTGCGTTGTTATAGCTGCAAATTGCTTTCTCGTTATTTAGATCCGTAACTTAGTATTTACTACCAAATTTCACGCTTAAATATCATATTTTGTCGCTTCGTGTAGGCGCAGTTAAAGCCAAGATATAGGAGTGTTATTATATTGTGTAAGCAGATAAGTTACTTTGCTTTCTTGTAATTGTAATATAAAGTCGAAATATTTTTTTTATTTGTTGACTTATCTCTGTTTACAATCTGCCGAAACAACAATAAGTAAATTTGTAAGGTTACTGACAAGAGAAGCAGCCGCCCAATGACGTCTCTTCAACTTTAACTAATTACAATTGTTATAGTTACATCTTAGTCTAGGTAGTAGAAGTATTACAGCATTATATAATATATACTAAAATATGTGGACGTAATCACATTCCCCTTATCGATATGCGAACGCTCATACATACGGCGAGATTAGGATTCAGATTAATTAATTAATTACTAGGTAAATATAAAAGGTAGGTCTAATGTGTATTGTCTTTTAAGTCTACGGTTCTAGTTACTATTGTCCAGTAGATTGAGTGCTAGCACATTTGGGTGGTGTTGAAATTTATCAATATACTTTTCACTAGTTTTTACTATTACATCTTTCACTGAACTTGTTGAGGTCACTTTGGATGTCTACGCTAGTGATGTAATACGGGGTGCGTTGGTGATGGTACGGAGCGTCTTAGCTTGGAATTTTTTGAGGATGGTTATGTTTGAGGCAGATGTAGTTTTTCATAACTGGATGCCGTACATCCACATCGGCTTAAGTACTACTTTATAAAGGAACAGCCGTTGTCGACTGAAAGAGGAGAGTTTCTTCTTCAGCCTGTGGTGTTTAATTTAAGGTTTAACTCTTTCCTTTTTTTTCCATATGTGGGTTTTCCACGTTAGGTCCTTGTCTAGGTGCATACCTAGGTACCTAACACTATCAGTTTGTTGTATTAGAGCTCCGTTTAGTGTGATTGTTGGGCAAACCATCTACATTTGGTAAAAGTTACTTGCACAGTTTTATTATCGTTTATTTTTATGCGTCATCTATTGTACCAGTTATGAATGGAGTCAATACTTCTTCGAAGTTTCCACGACGCTATCACCGGTTTTTTGTCTGTAACCAGGATAGCCGTATCATCTGCAAATGTGGCTGTTGTGGCTACCTCGTCAGTAGGCAAATTTGCGGTATATAGCAGATAAAGTATTGACCCAAGGACGCTCCCTTGCGGTACTCCAGATTCAGTTGGATATAGGTTAGTGAGTTCTTCTTCGTGCTTAACTAAGAAGTACTTTTCATGAAGATAGGATTTTAATATCAAATAGTAATGATCAGGGGGACACCGTTTTAGCTTGAATAACAGCTCTTTGTGCTAAACTTTGTCAAATGATTGACTCGCATCTATGAAAGCGGCAGCCTTCTTTTTCTTCAAATATGTAGTTTATAATGCCTACTGCTCTATGGACCTGCTGCACAGCGGAATGTTCTTTCCTGATCCAAACTGGTAATCAGGTATCAGTTCGTTTTTTATCAGAATCGGCATCAGTCTTTTTACTAATAGCGAGGTGATGGGAAGGAGGCTTATGGGACGATATGAGTTAGCTTCACTAGGAGGTTTTCCAGGCTGTTGTATCAAGATGGTTTTGGCAAGCTTCCCGTTCCCAACACTGCATTGCAGATGAAGGTAATCAACAGCATCCGTTTCTTGGGTAGTTCATTCGAAATGCGTCCTGTAATTAGGTCGTATTTTGGTGATTTTTTGGATTTTAGACTATCTATCATTCTTTTAGCTTCATTTATGGTGAAGGGTTTGACTGGTAGTGAGAGCTGTAGGGGAGCTATCAAGTAGCTATCGACTTCTTGCTCGATGTTTGTTGCCTGATCTCCCGGCAGTGGGGTGAAGACATTCTTAAGATGTTGCGCAAAGGCTTCGGCTTTTTTCTTGCCTCTTTTGGCCCAAGATTCGTCCTCTTTTCGGGTTGGCGGCACTGTCATCGAGGGCTGCTTGAGATGCTTAGTGGCCTTCCATAAGGAGTATTCAGTGCTTTCTGGTGCAGTTGGTCCTTCTAAGTAGTCATTGAATGATTTTGTATTCTCGAATCATCTGTTTTAGTTTCCTAGCTGCTCTGTTGTAAGCTTGCTTTTCCGCCGGGTATGGCCTATTTTGCCATGGTCTTCTTAGTCTTCGTTGTTGGGTGATTTTGTTCACAATTGCTAATAGGTAATTGTGTTCATTGAGTGGGGTTTTGTTGTTGGTGTGGCTTCCTACGCTACTTTTTGTACGACTGTCGTTAACTTTTCGACCGCCGCTTCTATGTCTCCTACTGGCTTTAAAGGAATGTTTATTGGGAGTTCCTCCTCAACTTTATCGCTGAAGAGTTCCTATTCCGTATGTGAATTATGTAGCTGTGGTTGGGGGTTTTCTTGAGGATAGTTGTGCTTAGGGATAAAATTACCGGAGAGTGGTCAGAAGACAGCACATAGCTTTCTTCCACCTTCATGTGTACATGGCCTCTCTCCTCGCCTCAGTTATCAATCTTTTTGAGTGGCTTGATTCTGCACTATCTGCTTCCATCGTCTTCTATTTCCTGTCAGCCTTTTCAGTTCGGTGTAGTTATTGCATTCTATGTCGTTTATTATCGGAGATATATACTGCAAACTTGGTCTTCCTCTTGCATTTCGTCCATCGATTGTTGCTACAATATTTTTAAGTACATGGGCTATGCTTTTAGTAATGAAGAAATCCAGACAATCGGGGAGTTTTGTCATGTTGGTGGGGCAATATGTTAACTTTCCTGTTGGTAAGTAATTTAGTTGCCTAGTTTGGATCATTTCCCATAATGCTCTTCCTCGTGGGGAGTGTAGTCTGGACCCCTATTGCGGGCTTTCGCGTTATAATCACCTCTCGAGATAACCTAGGGATTTAAAGTATTCGTCAATACTTTCCTTGTGTGTTCTGTAGTTCAGGGGGCAGTAAGCAGCCAAAAGAGCTAATGGGCCGTTGCAATCTTCAACTAGAATAGTGGTGGCTTGCAGGTATTCTCTGCTGAGTTTCAGAAGCTCATGATGTTTTATGCTTTTTCTGATAGAACTCAAACAGAAGACTTGTTGATATTTTCGATTTCAAGTTGTAATCTAGTGTTTTGAGTTGAGGTAACTGCGATTTTTAGTCTAAATTTTAAATTTCTAAGATCACATGGAAATGCTGGAAATTGTGGCCCAAATTTCTTGTTATACGTTAACGTTTTTGAGTTTAAAGACGAAATCTCCAATCTAAATCAAAATTTATTTTTTAGATTCCAAAACTTATGCTTTGGTTGGAGATACAAACGGTAAAACTGGATATTTTAGTTTGATGACGTATTGAGTGGAACTTTTGATTTTATTTTTAAAATCTTGAATTTTCATAAAATTTATTTTTGATAATTTACTGTTTCAGTGGAGATATTGAAGGTACAAATCGACATTAAGTAGAACTTTTAAATTTATCTTTCAAATCTTTAAGTTTGAAAGCGAAATCTCGAATTTCAATAGAAATGTATTTTCATTTTGCCAAATGTACGCTTTGAGTTTAGATATTAAAGGTAGGAATAGACATTGTAAGTTTAGAGGCGTGTTGAGGACAACTTTTAAATTTATCATTGAAGTGTTTAAGATGGAAGACGCAATCTCCAATTTCAATAGAAATTTATTTTCAATTTCGAAAATTTACTCTTTGAATTGAGATATCAAGGCCAGAAATCGACATTTTAAGCTTGAAAGCATGTTGAGCATGAATTTTGAAATTTATAGTTGAAATTTCGTAATTGTTTGATTTCAGTCGAAATATGAAGGGTAAAAACCTATATTTCAAGTTTGTAAATATGCTGAGCTTGTTTATTTATCTCTGAAATGTTTGAACCTGAAGACGATATTTCGAATATTAATAGAAATCTATTTTTAATTTTGAAAATATACCTTTTGAGTGGAGCCATTAATGGTAATCATATATATTTGAAGTTTGGCGACGTGTTGAGTTGGAATTTTGGAATTATCTTTGAAGTTTTTAAGTTTGAAGGAGAAATCTTGCATTTAAATAGATAATTATTTTTTAAATCGGTAACTTGCGTTTAAATCTATATAATTTTGGTAAAAAACTTCAAGATACTCTGTTTTAGTTATAATTTTTACTTCTTTGATTTCACATCGCAAAATAATATTAAACAAGTTAATATAAAATATTGTAAAACATTTCTAATGATAGATTCTTCTAAATTTTGGATTTTGACATTCCATATTTGGTTACTTTTATAATCAGCATTGCTTAACAGATTTGAATTAATTGCTAAGCGATTGTTTTTGTTAGCCTGCAACAAACCGAAGAAACAGGTTCTTCGGATAGCACAGGGATTAGGGCGAGTTCGCAAAACACGATTACTGGAAGACGATCGTTAGTGATCAATGTACGGGGTATGTCAAAATAAGTGAGCGCCATCCTTTCAAGTCACAGTTAAAAGAGGATGCTCGTGAAATGGCCAATGACCGGCATCTTACGGGGAGGCGAACTTGTTGTTGTGCAGCCTCCTTATCTCAATACAACAAGTCGTAGGTTTTCACACAATGGTTAGACATATATTAGAAGTTGGTGCTATTACGTAAAAAATACATTCAAACCAAGACCAGACTCGGTATTACTATAAATTAAATATATAACAAAAGAGCCTCGAGACGTCCAAATCTATTGTTGGAGCCGCCACTGACTACCAAAAAGGTTAATTTTTCGCACGTAATCACGTATTCAGCGCAAGCGGACACGACTTGTAAATCTGCAATCATAAATTTATAATAATAATCTCAATAGGGAAGTGGTATGAAATTGGTAACAGTTTTTCAATGCAGTTTCTTATAGTAATTGCTAACATTGATTCACATTTACCTTATAAAATTGAATTTTCTAATTTTACAAACAATAATCTGTGACGTTCGGCCGCCTTTATTGAACGCACCCTGTATGCGCGACGTTTATTTATCTTTCTGTAAACGTAGCATTAACCGGTGCACACTGTTAAGTGCCGAGCGAAGACAGAAGTCAGGCTCCAGCTGAAGACCTGAGTGTTTCCCAAAAATCCCGAAAATATTGCTTAAAGTACTGATTTGAAAAATTTCGTCGTATGACGCAATATTGAAGAATGTGTTAAAAGCAAGCGGTTTCGAGAGAAGCAACTGTAAAAACTCCACCACTCTATCCAGAGACTGGCTCAAGCTTTACACTCCCTTGAAGGGCCAATTTGTCATCGAAAAAGGTAAATTTTCAAAACCTTTGTTGGCTACGCTTCAGCTGTTCCGTTTAGTTTACCGAGAGGGAGTCCCCCCTGAGACGACGCCGTTCATTGTGAAATCCTATGAAATCTAGTTTCTATTTTGTATGCTTTATTCGAAAAACTTTAGCGATATAAGAAAATACTGCGAGTACAAGGCCTTCCTGCAGTATCTTTTTTCAGGTATTATAAACATAGGTTTAATTGGTTTGGGTTCACCTGTGCGTGACTTTGTTTAATCTTAAGATTGTTCGTTTCAAACTGTGTTTTTTTTTAATAATGTTTATCTGTGTTTGTTACCAAATTATAATAATTTAACCAATTTGCTTGTATTTTGTCCACTTCTTTAATTTAATTAAATGCTTTGTAATCTCAGCTACACTTTATTTGTATCTCTGTTAAAAGTAATGTGCAGATGTTTGTAAGGACAGCTGAGAGTGATTGTTTCGCGCCTTTGTTTATGGGGCTAGTAAAGTATCATTTCTATTAGGAACAATTGCGTGAAAAGTTAAGTTCCATCACGCACAACCTTCGGAATGGCCGTTCAAAGTAACGTGGAGCTTGAGTACTGCCGGATCTAGTGATATTCTCGTTGGCGCCTTCACTTACTACGACTTCATCCCGAATTTGGTCAGATTTGAGCGCTGTGTATTTTACAAAATGAACCCCCCTTGCTCCTCTGAGCTACGCTAGTGCAGGACGTCGTTTATGTGTCACAATTCCGTTTAAGCCCGTGACAAATCGTAACTCAGAAATGCATGCGCAAAATTTAAATTTAGAATGTTACGACAGAATACCACTCAAACCCAAATTTGTGGCTAGAAAACCTATGATATTGAGTGACAATCCACCAACACTTTCAATTAATATTGTTTTAACTCTAAGTGTTGTAACTCGCAATTATTTCTAAAGCCATTAATTTAGTATGTACAGAGTTGGTTTGCGTAATTAGATTGATTTTCTAAATTAAATTGATATATTATTATTTCTGTAAATCTCATGAATTTTAATAAACAAATCAGATTTCCGCCATACCTTCGAATTTCGTTTAGTAGAGATGTGTAATATCCTGGATGAAGTATTGCGAAATTTGCCGTATTATTATTATTATTTAATAATAACCTAGCTGGTAGAATAGCCGTCATGTATCACAAGCAATTTTTAATCTAATTCTTTTATACGTGTTTAATACGTGTTTCTCCTCAGCGATAAGGTAGAATCACCGGAGGCCCACAGTTTAAC
The DNA here is from genome assembly GCA_014611495.1 of Limonius californicus. Taxonomy (NCBI): domain Eukaryota; kingdom Metazoa; phylum Arthropoda; class Insecta; order Coleoptera; family Elateridae; genus Limonius; species Limonius californicus. The sequence continues at coordinate 3,807 of JABXWE010008643.1, read as the reverse complement.
GTTAAATCAGAATGATGGAACTACCAGAGAAGATTTTTGGCATTAAGGTCTCATGGTTGCTAACCGGATTGGGATATTGTGTGTGTTGGGTTGCAGCACAAGATTTTTATATGCTGCGTGGTATATTTTAGCAATCGAACCCAAACCATAATTTATGTTCTGGTTAGAAACCGATGGTTTTACCAACTGAGCTATTACAACGTTCTTGCTAGAACTTAAATCTTAAATATAAATAAGTACATTAATATCGATTATTTAAAGATATACATTTTCAATTTGAAGACAAATTAATCCTTAGTTTATATTTTGCGATCTGGATGATCGTTGTCCTCGATTGAATTGGATTGCTGTCTTCAATCGACGGTGTTGATCTCAGAGATCAGAGTTTCTGCAACTGCAGTGTATTTGCTTCGGTGATGTTTGTTCTTCTGTATGCTGATAGTGGTATTTTGGGTTCAGAATTTTAGAATCTGCGGTTAAGGCTTGATTTTAGCAGCAAGGTAAAGTTACAATATAGGTGATTTTAAATTACAAATTCCAAGACTATAGTAACAGTAGAAAACTGGTTCGCATATTGGATGTATACAATGACCTTTTGAAATATATGGTAAATGATTAAAAAATTGATATTTGAAGAAGTACATCTTTTATAGCGGTTAATATAAAAGATGGGGTTTATGCTATAAACATCACATAAACAAAATTTTTACATACTTTCCGCTTTAGCAATATAATTTGAATTGTTAGGAAATCATACACGTAGCGACCTATTTTGACCCTATTTTTTAAATTGTTTTAGAAAAGAGTAATTTGTAATATAAAGCAAAAAAAACCTCAGTCATAATCGCAAAAAATGATGAAGGTAGGCAACACACTAAACGATGCAAATCCATAATAGAGTATACTTAGTTTGCTACCTTTCCTACCGATTTCGCCAATCCCTGAGTTCTAAATAATTAAAAATCGTTTTTCTATAGTGTGTCTTTAATACATTTGAATATCAACTGACAGAGGTTTTGACAGAAACTACTTAACAAGACAACGAATATTAACTAAGATACAAATAGCAACAACATATAACCTGTATTTTGTTTTTAACTTGACGTCAAATCGGACTACATTTAGCTGTGGCCTCGAGTGCCAACGCGTTTTCGCTCTAACCCACCGAGGGCTCCACCATACATCACCTGTTCCAACCTAACTGCACTTTTCGCGCCGTTTGTGGTCGTTTACTTGGATTGCTTAGCTTCTAGTGGATTTTTAGCCTGCAGTTTGAAAACTCAGTCTTTTTCAAGATTAAATTGTGTATTCCGATAGTGAAATAGGTAAGTACAGTACAGTTTATGTTTTAATAATTTTAATTAAAACAGAATCTTTCTTTACATAACACAATTTCACTGTTTGTAATCTCTACCTGTCGGTTGTTTGTGTATGGAAACGTAACCTTTTTAAATAAAATGGTTTTGCTACAGGAGCATAAAAGTTTTATAAGTGGATCCTATTTTCGTAACAACCGTCGAGTTGATGGAGTATGGCAGTTCTCAATTCATGATGGTTTTGAAGAGTTTCGCCGGGAATTTCCAAACTTTGTGTTGCCTTATGACACTTTTCGAAGTCTTTAGCCTTACGACATGCATCGAGGCGGGGTTTCAAAGCGGGCTAAAGACGTCGGTGGTATTTATAGATCTAACGGCAGCGTACGATACTGTATGGAGGGAGGGACTTCTCTATAAAATCCTTAAAGTTATTCCATGCAAAGCTTTGGCCCACCTCCTAAACATCATGTTGTGCGACCGAAACTTCCAGGTAACACTGGGACAAAAACAGAGTAACAAAAGAAATCTAAAGAACGGCTTACCGCAGGGTTCTGTATTAGCTCCGATACTCTTTAACCTCTATATAGCGAACATTACTGAAACTACCAGCAAGAAGTTTGCATACACAGATGATATGGCTCTAGCGCTCAGTCGGAAATTCATGGGGGAAACTGAAAGAATCCATACAGACGATCATCAACACTCTGGAACTACTACAAGAAATGGCGATTAACGCCAAACCCAAACGAAACGGAATGCTTATGTTTCCATCTCAATAACAAACTTGAGCATTTACTTTAATGGAAACCCTGTTAAACATAATCCCACCACAAAGTATCTGAGTGTCACTTTGGATAGGACACTAACATATCCATAAAATCTGCATAATACCCCTGCCAAGGTCCGTACTAGAAACAACATCATGCAGAAACTGTGTGGGACAACGTGGGGGTCCATAGCTACAACTTTACGCTGCTCTGCCTTGGAACTCGTGTATAGCACAGCCGGATACTGTGCCCCTGTCTGGATGAATAGCGATCATACCAGCAAACTCGATACACAACTCAATACAAATATACGGGATGCATAAAATCCACTCCCAATTTCTGGCTTCCCACTCTAAGTCATATTTTTCCACCGGAGCTGAGAAGAGAAATGGCCCTCGCTCGTGAATATGAAAAGTTAATAGCTAATCGCAAACTTCCAAACTATGAATTTATCCCAGCAACAACATCTGACAGACTTGTATTCAGACGCGCAGCAATAAAAACTGCAGAAAGCTACAACGCGGGGAGGATAATGGACACCAAAGATGGGAAAGAACATGGAACCTGCAAGCACCACCGGAAGTTAGCACCCACATAAATACATAGCAAAATCCACTCGGTTTTGACCTACCATGACATATCTGGAAAACCGCTAACAGGGTCAGGACTAACCACGGCATATGCAAGGATTCTCTTTTTAAATGAAACAAACTGCCAGTCCCGTTATGTGAGTGCGGACAAAGACAAACCATCAGCCATATCGTGCAGGATTGTGACTTAACAGCGTATTCAGGTGATATAGAAGACTTCCTCCGCCTGTCTCCGGAAGCAATAAAGTGGATTGATAATTTATATTTTAATTTGTGAGTATTCACATTGTAATTTGTTCATACTTTATATTGTATGCTTCATGATTTGATCTATTTTAATTTTACGCTCTGTACATGATACTTTACATCTTACTGCTATATTTACATTTTATGTTTTACTTTTTGCTTCATGATTTGATCTATTTTAATTTTACGCTCTGTACATGATACTTTACATCTTACTGCTATATTTACATTTTATGTTTTACTTTTTGCTTCATGATTTGATCTATTTTAATTTTAAGCTCTGTACATGATACTTTACATCTTACTGCTATATTTACATTTTATGTTTTACTTTTTACATTCACACTTTATAATTACATTTTATATTTACACTTTATAACCTACAAACCATACCATATATTGCCATACGATTATATATATTGTCATGGAATCCTAGATTGCAGTTTTTTTTTTAGTTTAGTCGAAGGGTTGCGTACGTTTTACCAACAATTTGAGATTCGGTATTTTTTTTGGTTAAACAATGTGTGTCTTGCCGGATCACACAGGCATTATTATGCTTGAGATGAATTTAAGCCGATTGCAAGCCAAGCTCGAACCTATTAAACGATAACATTTAATAAAATATACAAGGATTTGGATGGAATACAGGAACTTAATACATTGATGGATATTTGGAGTACTATGGTGGGAGTTTTTAAGCGAACCGAAATAGTGTGGGAATTTGTGTTGGAACATGCGGGTTAAAGTGTTTTTAGTCAAGTGTTTCATTACTTGTGAGGTTATTCGATTGACTTGGTTTATATTTGGTTTTTCGTCGTGCTTATAAAAAAATTATATTAATATCAAAATGTTTTTATATTTGACAAAGTTACAATTTATTTATTTTGA
>JABXWE010008641.1:0-11832 GCA_014611495.1 Limonius californicus | reverse complement strand
CGGATTACTGGGAAGTACATTCCTAACGCCTGTGCGCAGGTTGGGGGTGTCTAATTCAGACGAAAATGCATTCACCGTCTCTATTGTAACACACCCTACACCCTTACTTTTATTTAAAAACACATGTTAGAGAGCTTTGGTGGTAACGCTGAGAGTGAGGACCAGGCAGAGGTCAAGGGAACCTCAAGAAGGGCGGTTGTGTTTTTGACCGTGTGGTCGTCAAAGAAAAGGAATTAAGTGCATCAATCAAAGCTGGATTTCTGTCAGCGAAATCCAAAAGTGTTAAGTGTAACAATCAAAGCTGGATTTCTGTTAGCGAAATCCAGAAGTGTTAAGGCATCGATGTAAAAGGTTATTGAGTGCTTCGAGTAAAGGTGCATCTTGGATTTCGTGCGTCGAATTAAGCTGTATTTGGGTTCAGTGAAATCCAAAAGCCATTCATTGCGCAAGCTAGCAACAACGAAACCACCAAAGCCGGGTGATTGTACCAATATTTTGTTTAATTAAATAAATTAGTTTTTGTATATATTTATATGTGTGTTTTATTGCTACCACGATCAGGTTCCAAATCACAAAAGTTTCATATAGAAGCACGAAACGTTTCACTATATTTCAATAATAACGAAAAATAAAATACAATCCTTGGAAAATCCCAAAAACATCGTTGAACCAGCTCCTCTAAGCTCTAAGCCTGTTCCTTCCCCCACGTATAGAATATTTGCTAATAAACAATTGTTTATAAATGTGTGTTTCTGTTGGAATTAAGTTGGTAGGAATTGCATGTACATTAGTAGCGTCTCGTAAAAATAGGTAACTTAAAAACTAACGAGTTACTTTATGGTAACTTAGTAACTTATTCAAGTTACTTTTATAATTCTGTAACTTAGTAACTTACTTAGTTACTTTTTTGCCGAGTAACTGATTAACTTACTTAGTTACTTTCTTAGAGTAACTTACCCAACACTGTATATAATATATACTTTTATTAATGTGGAAGCAGTTTTTAAGCAATCTATAATTTTGTTTTTATCTGTTTTTCCCAATTTATACTTTTTGTAATTTAAATTTGAAAGGACTGGGGTAGCTCAGCGGTAAGGCAGCCAGGATTTGGATGTAATAGTTGCTTTCCGGTTCAAATCACTTTAGGAGTCGGAAATATTTCTAATTCCCTGGTTGGTCGGTACTGGGTTCTAGTCTCCACTTGCCATTGGGGATCAAATTAATGGCACTCCACGTATTACGGTCGCATTAGAGGAGTCACAGGGCCATAAACAAAAAACTTCACACACACACACAAGTGTCAAGTCAAGCACGGTTAATAATTTAAGCTTGGTTATGGTATTTTTTATTGTTTAATAATGATGGCAACAATACTGTACATTTTCGAGTATTTCAAACAGATCTACTATTACATCTAATGATTAAAATGCTAGTTGGAAGATAACACTATGTTGGAGGTGTGTCACTTACTTTCCTAATAATTTTTATACTTTTATTTACATATTATCAAATGCAGTACCGATTTACTATTGCACATAATATAACTCAACAAACATTTTCGTTGATTAAATCAAAACTGATTTCTAAATGCAGTCTATAAAGATCTTTATCATAGTAAAAATAAGTAACCTAACTTAGGACAGGTCAAATACTGGGCACTCATTCTAACTGTTTAAACAGTTAACATTTCATGTAGACATTCAATACTTGCCCAAACATCCTATTGCAACAACAAAGTAAAATAGGTCAGAACAAAAGAATTAAAGAAATGTAAAAAAAAATAACATAGAAGATTCTCAATTTCTGTCATCCTTTTCAGCTTGCATAACCTTTAGCAGAATATCATCTTCTAATTCCTGTAAAATATCTTTACTTTTAATCCTTCTTATCCGTGCACTTATGTAGGAAATAAAATGGTCAATAGAATCTCGCACAACAATAGGTGCTGTTGTGGATACACCTTCATATGAATTTAGACCATCAGCTGGTGGTATCCCTAAAGGGTCATTCTCTACGGCCCTTTTTGTAATAGGCATCAGGTACTGTTTGGAATGATGCTCTAAAAGTGGAACTGGTGATGGAGCTAGTTGATTGTTTAGTTGTATTAGGTATGGTGAATCTAATTGTGTAAATACTAATGGATTCGATGCCTCTGAGGATGTGTTTGTGTTTAATGGAGATTCTTCACTGTTATCCTACAAACACCAATAATTAATATTAAAAAAAAATTATTTCAACAGTTATATAACATAGTTACATAACACACAAGTCTTACCTGTTCGGTTTTGATTTCGGAAAACTCTATGTATATGTTACCTTGATCTGAAGTTGAAATTTCGGATTCCATCAGATTTGCCACATATTTAAATGGCATCACATAATCCGCTAAAAATGATAATTTATCATAGTACCATAAATTTGGAATGTACTCCTAGAAACCAGAACATGATCTATACAAAAATCAAATTCTTCCCAAGCTTGTAGCACTAACTTCATTAATAGAACTACCGCCATTAAGTGAATATGCAATTTTTCTTCTAACATACAAATATGCTGCTCTTAAACTCTCAATTTTTGTATGCACTTCTAAATTTGTTGTTCCTGGACGTATTTCTTGTAACTGTCTAGCAATATTTAATGTAGCGTTGTTTTGTTCTTGCTTATCCAGGTAGAATTCCGACTGAGAATTGAACAAACAGGGATTTTTCTTGTATAAATCAATGAGAAGGGCAATAGAGTCTTCTGACCATTTAGCTGTTTTCTGGAAAAATTAGTTCAATTGTATTATAAAATATACTTCAGTAGGATAATTATTAAACACGCTTAAAATTTTATTGTACTAGTTTCCTATTATAAATTGCAGTGGCGGATTTACCCCAGGATTACAGGGTAAATGTACTATCAAAGTTAATAAACCTAACTTAATGGCATTTGTAATCATTAATAATTTTTGTGGGTGTGTTTACCCCAACAAAACCTATCTATTTTGATGAAAATCAAATACGAATGTCATTTCAAAAATGTGAACTTGTGGTATATCTCTCAAATGAAACAATTAACACTTACATAAATATTTTTTGTAAATACCTCCAGCATGTATTAATAACTTATAAGTTTTTCTTGTACAACTCCAAAACATTAATTTCAAAGAAATCAGCCAAATTAAATTTTTCACCCTGTAATGTGCTATAAAATAGAACTAGTACTATTAATGAAACACAATTACATTAGCTTTGCTGATAAAAAAGGACATTTCTGGATGCCTCGAAATAAACCCTTGCAACCAGTCAAAGCCCGCTCTGTGGGTTTGCCTATTAAAATGGTGTTTCACATTTAATCTCTCAGCAAACTGATATGCAAGTTTACGTAAATCTGACTGTCTTAATTCAAATAATTTTGATTCCATTTCTATAACATGCAACTTTAATTCTTCCTCCTGTTTGGCTGTAAATACGGTGTTGTAGCGACCCACTGCTTTTCCAGCAGCTTCAACAATGCTTTTTCCAGACTTGGCTCGTTTTATGCGGTCTTTCAACGTGCTGCGGGGTACGTTAAATATTTTCGATGCTTTCATGTAGCCGACACTTCCATTGATACAAGTTTTGATTGCTGCAGCCATCGCAGTCTCTGACCACGAGGGTCGATCAGTTTTTCTAATGTACTTCCGCATGATCTGTGGGTTTATGGCTATAAAAATTACGGCAGAATAAGTATCTGCTTATTATTGTAAAGTGCCTCCAGGCATTTTGAACGGTGATATGCGAATATGCCCCACTCGCCCATGGACGAGTTTACCACACACGTTATGTTAACGAAAATCAACAATTATTCAAGTTAGAAGTAAAAACAAATTATTGGTAAAGATATATATCAATAGTATTGATAGTACAAACTGGTGTCAGAGGCAACAAAATACCCATTAAGTACAAATTAACCAAAAATCACATGTTGAATGAAATACTATAAAAGCAACCCGTATCTAATGCGCCGGCCAGCGGTAATTTAAGCACTGCGTCGTAGATAATTGTAGTATGATCTAATTCGACTACAAACTTAAACTTAAATGATTCAATTTTACATATTTTAACAGATAATTTTTTAGATTCTGTTTCAATAACCTTATTTGACAATATAAATCTACTACGTCCCTGTAATTTTATTGTTTTTCAAGGTAATCTTACGCTATCTACTAAGTACATCACATTGTTTTTCTTCCAAATAAAAATTATAAGGTATTTTATACTGTGCTGAGATGTACCTAAATAAAAGTACGTAGATCCATTTGACAGAATGTATAATTTTTATGATCACTGGTGAAATCGGAATAAAAATTAAATATTTCAATGTTTTCGATTTTAGTTCTAAAGCCCTTTTACATAATAATCTAATATATAAAAACAGAAACTAACAGTAACCGATATTGATAATTTTTCAAGTGTTAGAAAAAATATTCAGCTACAGCTTGCCGGTTTCAACCTAGCTTGTGAGTGACATTGCGCACTACCGCCACTACCACGAAATTGGCGGGGGAGGCCTGGAGATCAGTTCATTGTGTTTGTAGCAGTCAACATCGCCGTACATTCCAGTGAAAAGTGCGTGCAATGGAGTTATTTCCAACTTTTTCTCGCGCCGCGCAGCTCCTAACAGCAAGTTTAAATCAGGCAAGCTGTAGTAAGTCTCTAAGTAGGACAAAAGAACTTGCAAAGTTGCTCAAACCTATTTGTTGTTGAGTCATATTTTGGATAATCCCATGCCTTCCGGGGTCTATAACATTTTGCCGAATGTCCAAAACGCCGACACTATATTTCGGATATCCAAAACGCCGATGAGGCCCATAATGCCAACTGCTGTTCGAAGACCATTTCACCGACTAAGGCCAAAACGCCGACCAGTGTCATACGACGCCACAGAAATTGATAACTTAGCGCCAAAAACAAAAACTGCAGAGCCTTGCATGTCTGTTAATATTACTGTTTAGTAATGAATACTTGTCAAATCAGACCAAAACACCGAAAGGAGGTCATGGCCAAAACGCCCACCATGTCCAAAACGCCGACAGACGAATGTAACTAAAACGCCGAATTCTCGTAACGGGCAGTTCGTCGACCGCAACCAAAACGACGATGTACGCAAGTGGGTATATTTTAATACTGTGCATTCAAATTGAAATTGTCTGGTAGGACAGAAGTAAATGATAAATATTTTTTAGTATCAAACATCTACGGTGACGCACTACTATTAAGATGTGGAAAATATCAAATAATTCTCACATAGTTAAATTAAATAAATGTGTCGTTAAGAAGAGGTTTTCAAGTAATAAAAGTATTTTATTCGTTTAGGTAAGCACGTGCTTCAAAAATGCATTTTATTAACAATTTTTATTTATTATTTAACTATTCTTGTATACAAATAAAGTATTTTGGATATTTTATAATTTTTAGTACTAAGAGGAATTTAATATAAAATAATATTAGAAAACACAGAAAAATTGTCAATCGCATTGCTTACAATGTACCACAGTCTATCTCTGTGTAGTGAGTAAAATATAGTAAGTAAAGTATAGGTAAATATAGCAACCGTTTTGTCGAAAATTCCCAAGGATCATAAACACATGGAAAACACTAGATTGCGTTAATCTGCCTTAATAGAATACATGTTCTCCCTTGTCTCGATCTGAACTGTCAAATGTCATACGTGAGACGGCCGTTAGCTAGAGATTAGCGCGTTAGACTTCTACGCTGCAGGTCCTGGGTTCAATTTCCAGTACCAAAACATCGAATTTTTAACGACCGTTCTCCCTCGCAAGGCAATGGCAAACCAGCTGGGTATTCTACCCAGTAAATCTTCTCTGGATTAGAAGTGTTTACACTTCCCGTAGTTCGCAGCCCACGTTAAGCTGTAGGTCCTCTATGTCTGTGGCACTCTAAACGCGTAACACAGGCATAGGAGAGAAGATCGCTACATCTCGTAGGAGATAAAGAACTCGAAAGAAAAAACTTAGATATTTATAAATAAGACACTGTTGTTATCGTTCATACTTGCTTTATTTTAAAAAATGAGTAGAATAAAATACGAAACACACCAAACAGGCAAATCTTTTTCATAATACCTCCAATAAAACTGCGCTGTTTTGTTGATTCAGCTTCCTTTTACCTTAGTTAATTAATATCATAATGGATAGATATGAAAGAGATTTGATAATAATATTCACGAAGCATATTAGCTTAGCTGGATATTTATGTTAGGTAGTTGTTTTGAAAACATATGCTAGGAGAGGGGGAAATTACATCCCCAAAGACGGCTTTGCAAGTAAATTTGAAAGTAGCACGTGATAGTTTGTGCATTTACATTATTTTTGAGCTAAACATTAAAATGGCACAGATTTGCTGTTATTAGTAATTTACTCGTAGAAAAGTAAAAATTATGTTTAGTATGACATTCTTCTCCTTCGAGTGCTTCATCTCTTACAAGACGTAGCGACCTTCTCTCCTATGCCTGTGTTGCGCGTTTAAAGTGCCACAGACACAGAGGACCTACAGCTTAACATGGGCTCCGAAACACGGGAACTATAAACACTTCTTCTCTAAAGAAGATTTACTAGGCAGAATACCTCGCTGGTTTGCCATTGCCTGGCGAGGGAAAACGGCCGTTAAAATTTCGACGTTCCGGTACGGGGAATTGAACCCAGGATCTCCAGCTTCGAAGTCGAACGCGCTAACCTCTAGCCCACGGCCGCCTTCAATATATATAAATCTAAAATGGTGCAGGTATGCCTTATTATGTGTAAATTAACAACAAAGTGTTGCTACGATCCCATTTCCAATATCCAAAAAATATTCATCAACTAATGACCAATAGCAGATATATTACATCCTTTTGTCTTGACTTTTCTATCAAGGTGAGCAAAATAAAATCATTAAAATTAACGCAATCGTAAAAAAATTAAGGCTTACAAAACCGTTTATGATTTATTTACGAAACACATCTCCGAAAACTCCTGCGTATATTTGAAACATTTATGTTCATTGGTTTATATTCCAAAAAAACATATCCTACGATATTGATAAAACTGTTTTATTTTGCAAACATAAAATTTAGAATGACGTAAGTCCAGTGTTACAGAACCACTTAAATCGCGTAATCTTTTCTAATCGCCTAGCTTAAAAATTTAGGCCTTCGATTTTTGGGAAGTAACTAAAGATATTTTTATCTAAAGCTGGAAGCTGCAAATGTTCAAACTTTCTGTTGTTGGCTGCAACACAGGCATTTGTTTCTTTTTGGAGTACTGGAACTGACATTCGAGTTAGAAGTTTATCATGTAGATTGTAAGTAGGTACAAGGGGAGATTTTTATGTGATCTACCTAGCTATGGAGACAAAATGATATCATGATAATTTTATTATGTCAAGTCTCTGTGACATTTTAGAGTGTATCCTTCAAGTTTGATACAACCCGCTTAAGATTTGTCATTTTTGTATAGAGGTGCAATGAGTGATTTAAAACTTGAACACAAAAGCGTCATAAAATTTCTATCTGAAGAAGGCAATAATCCAAAGAATATCCATGAGAGAATGGTGGCTGTGTATATGGAAAATAGCCGGTCCTATTTTCAAGTTAAATTTTGGTGTAAGCAATTCGAATGGGGCAGGGAGTCCATTCAGGATGACCCAAAATGCGGAAGACCTCTTGAAGCACGAACACGGGGGACCATAAGGAAAGTTGAAGATTCGGTGTTGACTGATCGCCAAATGACAGTTTTAGTTATTGCAAGAAAAGCAGGTATATCAGAAATATCTGTTTTTAAAATCTTTCATGAAGATTTGGGAATGAGCGAGTTGTGGATTCCCAGGCTGCTCACTCTTGAACAAAAATTGTGTAAGCGACAAATTTGCGAGAATCATTTGGCGGCTTTATTCCAAGATGAGGACTTCTTCTTTAAAATTGTAGCTGGGGATGAGACCTGGGTACACCACTGGGACCCAACAACAAAGCAAGGGTCCATACAATGGCTTCATAAGGACTCTTCACCGCCCAAGAAGGCGAAGACGCAATTCTCAGGGGAAAAGTGATGGCTACAGTTTTCTGGGATGCTGAAGGGATTTTATGGGTTGAGTATATGCCAAAAAGGTCTACAATAACAGGGAATGTCTATAACGAAACAGTAATCAATTTGAAACCAGCTGTATGAAAGAAAAGACCTCACAATTTTGCCCAGAAAACTGTGCTTCTGCGCGACAACTGCAGGGTGCATAAAGCACAAATGGTTAAAGAAGCAATTGATGAATGCGGCTTTGAGGAATTACAACATCCACGGTACAGTCCCAACCTCACCTCCTCTGACTATTATCTCTTTTCAAAACTCAAAAAACACTTGAGAGGGCTTCGGTTTTAGACGAATGACGACTTGCAAACCTCTGTGGAGTCGTATTTTGCAAAGTTATCAAAAGAATTTTTTTTCGAAGGCATAGCTCTTATAGAAACTAAGAATGAGAGAAGTATCACGGACATTAGAACTTGTAGAGGCGCAGATGCCGATTCTGACCATTTTATGGTAAGAATCAAATTAGAACAAATGATACCAACTTACAAACATCAGAAAGATAAACAAGAAAACAACTTCAAAAGATTACAAATACGAGACGAAGCCCAAAAAGAAAGGTACAAAAACAGAATAAACGAAGAACTAAGGAAAAGAAATGAACAACAGAACGTTGAACAAACTACAAGCATAGAAGAATGTATAAAAAAAGTAGTACACGAACAACCACAAAGGAAGAGTGCAAAGAGAAAGGAATGGTTTGATTTGGAATGTGAAAACTTAATCAAAACAAGAGAGAAAGCAAGAAAGATCATGTTACAACAGCGTACCGAAGAGAGTAAAAGTGAATACGAGACACAGAGAAAGAAATGTAAAAAAATATGTAGGGAAAAAAAACGAAAACATAAAATACAAATGCTGGAGGATATTGAAGAAAAATATAGGAATAAAGAAATTAGGAATTTTTACCAAGGAATAAAAAAGGAGAAGAAAGGATACCAGGCAAAAACAATCTTTTGCAAAGATAAGAATGGAAAACTACTCGGCGCACACGATGAAGTAAGTGAAAGGTGGGCGGAATATTTTGAGGAATTATTGAACAACCAACAAGAAAACGAGTACCTAGAGAACCTAGAAGAGATAGAACAAAAAGGGGAAGAAGACAATGAAAACCCATCGGAAAAACCACCTGAAATCGAAGAAATAGTAAATATAATAAAAAGTCTAAAAAATAATAGAAGTGCGGGACCGGATGGAATACAAGCGGAAGCAATTAAAGATGGAGGAGAAGAACTATACGGAGAAATACACAAAATAATACTCGAAATATGGGGCAACGAAGAGATGCCCAAATCATGGAATTTAGCATACATATGTCCTATACATAAAAAAGGTAATAAAGAAATATGCGAAAATTATCGAGGAATCGCTTTATTAAGTGTCATGTACAAAATACTAGCGACGCTCATAAAAAACAGACTAGGAAAATACATGGAGACGACAGTAGGAGAATATCAATGCGGATTCAGAAGGGGCAGGTCAGTGATAGACCAAATATATACTCTACGAGAAATACAGGCCACAGGTTATGAGTTCAAACTTGACACGCACCTTATATTTTTGGACTTCAAGCAAGCATATGACAGCATCCGAAGAGACAAACTTTATATTGCACTTCACCAACTTGGAATACCTAGTAAATTAGTCAGACTTATATCAATGACACTGGAGAATACAGAGAACAAAGTTAGAGTAAACGGAATGCTGACGAGAGCTTTCAAAGTCAGGAGTGGACTGCGACAAGGGGACCCGCTGTCAGCAGTGTTATTCAACTTGGCTCTAGAGCATATAATACGGAATGCGAATATGAATAGAAATGGGATAATTTATCAACGATTCCATCAGTGCTTAGCTTTCACAGACGATTCAACGATCATAGCAAGAACAAGAAAAGAAATTCAAGATGTTACAAAAAGACTACTACGAAGTGCGCAAGACATGGGGCTGATGGTAAATCAAACTAAAACAAAATACATGACATGGAACGATCAACCATTCCAGCAGAACAAGTCACTAACGATTCAAGTGAATGAAACAAAGCAGTACAAATTTGAAGACGTAGAGTCATTTACGTATTTAGGCACAATAGTAACAAAGAAACCAGAAAATAGTGCGGAAATAAAAGCAAGAATCGTGGCAGGGACCAAAAGTGCAGCGGCGTTAAAAAATATCTTTTCAAGTAATACGTTTTCACGAAGCTTAAAAATCAGAGTGTATAAATCAATAGTGAGACCAACAGTGACATACGCAAGTGAAGTGTGGCTGTTAAGAAAGCAGGACCAGCGTACGCTAAGTGTGTGGGAACGGAGAATATTACGGAAAATTTACGGCAGAAAGTGTGTAGACGGGCAATGGGAAAGACGAACTAATCAAGAGCTGTACGAGTTATACGGGCAAGAAAGCATTGTCGGAGTAGCGAAATCACAGAGGCTCAGATGGTTAGGCCACTTAATAAGGATGGACGAACAAAGAACTCCAAGCAAAATATACAAAGCTGAAATTGGTGGGAGAAGACGTATAGGCAGACCAAGGAGTCAGTGGAAAAACGAGCTTCAAGAGGATTTACGGTACCTGAAAATTGAGAGATGGCAAAACAGAGCAACAAATAGGAAGGAATGGTCAAAAGTGACCAAACAAGCCATGGGCCTGCTAGGCCCGACGAGCTAACTTATATACATAGCGTTATTAGAAAAACGCTGGAATAAGTTTGTAGGCGTTAATGGTTCTTATGTTGAAAAATAAAATTTTGTTTGTTCTCTAACTTGTTTCCTTCATACTTAGGTAGATAACATAAAAACTCCCCTCGTATCTATCGCTTGTCCACTACCAACATTTTATTGAAATTAACTAATTGTTACATTGTTTCTTTGGCAAAACTAGCAGGGAAATGAAGATATTAGAAGTGTATTAATTTAATAAATAATAACATTTGCCCCCCACAGCTTCTGAATAAGACCGCATATATAAATATAAAAACATATATAAAATAATAGATTTATCATGTCCTACCGAGGATGGTTGCAAGTTTGCACCGTTTCATGTAACTATGTTATTTGTGAAAACAAGATGGAATACATGCATTCCAACTGTAGTGGAAAAATTGTTATCGATTCTGGACTATTAACTATTCTGCACATTATGTGAATATTGAACTAGTGGACTTTCATTCTAGGAGACACAAATATATCAAGCTACGAACTATCTCAGAAAATTTAGAAATATATTAAGTAAAAGCTCGTCAAAAATAAAATAGAAAAACATAGAGATTTAGTGAAATAAATGCACTTCCGATATTCTGTAAAAATCAACACCATATGTAAGCGACATTATTTAGTCAGATGGTTACCGAACTTACACTTGCAATATTTTTTTTAATGAAATGAAATGAAAATAGCAATCTCTTATCTACAAATGCATAAGTATCCATTACACGACTTCATTAGATAAAATTATTGTTTAATGATTTTAGATCTCTCATTCTCTAGTGGACCAAAAATGAATTACCATTTTGAGAATATACAAATATTTGTAATAAATTTTATAGATTTCTGTAGATTTAGAAGTACCCAAAGCTATTTCCTATGTAATTCCTCAAATCATGTAATTATACCACTAGTAATTTTGGTCTTTTTAAAGTGAAATAAGTTTAGAATTTAAACCATCACAGAAAAGCAATTTCAATAATGATAATACGTTTTTCTTATGACACACAGCGAAATATAATTAGCATTACA
>JABXWE010008636.1:0-12649 GCA_014611495.1 Limonius californicus | reverse complement strand
TATAGTATTTTTTTTACTACTAATAGCCGAACTAACACCAAAAGATCTTATTTTTATTTTAAAATTAGCCATTTCCCGTATTATTCAAACATATCGAAATATTAAGTAGCCTGGGGCTCGGTTATCAAGGCAAGGAATAAAACAATTGAAACTGATGGGTTCCAATGAACGTCATTATTCTAAAATAATTCGAAGGTTTTAAGTAAAAGTATTACAATAAAATATTAAAATATGGCTGAGAATCTTAACGAGCAAAGCGACAGTGATTTAGAAATGGAAAATTGTACTCCGCCTGAGCTTCGAGAGGCAGCGGCTAGTGATTTTCATATTTTTTGATAATTTTCATTATCTTTATCAACCTAGGTAAATAATGAATTATTATTATTTACCTAGGTTAATAATGAACTACTTCTCATTACACAAATGAGGTAAACAATAAGGTTTTCTCATGTTAGTAGTAAAAAAAATATATTTATTGCGTTAAGCGATAGGTTGCAGATTGTTTTGGTTTCACGTAGCAATTTTTAATATACCCTAGCAACATCTGGTAACGAAGAGCACAGTTTTTCAATATACAAACAGATATTACCTATTCTAAAAGGGGCAAAACTTAAAAATAACAAATACCAGGTATGTAAATATAAAACAGAATTTTTGTATAGAAAATACACGTTTATTGTATGAAAATGAAACAAAATATTTTATTCAAAGTATTGCCAATCGCTAGCTAAACCTTTTTCCCATCTCTCTGGTTATTTGTGGATGACACGCCAAAAAAACTGTTGGTCTTTTTCGTAAGAAGTGAAGCGCTGCTCAGCAAGTGCATGTCCTGTCGATGCAAATAAGTAGTAATCGGACGAACCCAAGTCTGGTGAGTAAGCCACATGCGAAAGTATTTCTCAACTAAACGCCTCAATCGTTTCCTTGACCGCTTTGCTGTGTGGGATGGTGCATTATCATGAAGCAAAATCACTTTGTGTTGCCTTTTTTGATATTCTCGTCGTTTTTCACGCAAAGCTTGATTTAAATTGATCATTTGTTGTCGCTAACGTTCAGTATTAACGGTTTCTCCAGGTTTCAGTAGCTCATAATAGATCACACCCTTCTGATCCCACCAAACACAGAGCATTGTCTTCCGACCATAGCAATTTGGCCTTGCAGTCGATGTCGATGGTTCGCCTGGAGTTACCCATGATCTTATACGCTTCGGATTCTCAAAATATATCCATTTTTCATCGCCAGTCACAATTGGATGGAGAAATGAGTTTCTTTTGTATACCTGGCGAGCAGCATTTCGCAAGTGATTTTTCGGTTTTCCTGCTGTCTTTCATTCAGTTCATCTGGAACCCATTTTCCCATCTTCTGAATCTTCCCCATGTCTTTCAAACGTATGGAGATGGCTTCTCGTGTCACATTTAATTGATCAGCGAGTTGTTGTTGCATTTGCAGTGCTTGCAATTCGCTGTCTTCAAACTTTTTCTGTGGTCTCCCAGGTTCTTCGTTTGTCACGTCAAAATTGCCACTTTTGAATTGCACTGTGATTTACCAAGAGCATACTCACCATAAGCTTCTACAAGCATTCGATGCGATTCTGCAGCAGTTATCTTCAAATGGTAATAAAAAACCAATGCTGTCCGCAAATCGTAGTTTCCAGGCACAAAATACGACATGTTCAACGCTCTTAAAAACCATGCGATTGTATGAAACTTGTTAGGTATTCTTTGTTGTGAGTTGAAAATCTTTGTCAGATGCCAAACAAGAAATTGGCGCCAATGAAGCGGTTTGAAGGTAACTACATTGTACATTGACAGCTAGGGCAATCTATGGGCAAATTCCGGTTTCATATTTACATACTTGATATATGAGGGTGGTCCATCATTTATGGTCCCTGGTGCAGAGGCAAATGACTTAGACATTTGAAACAGCTTTATTTCCCAACATAATCGCCTAAAAGGTTAACATACTTAGTGTAATGATGAAGCAGAACTCATTCACTAGAGCCATTACCTCTTCATCGTCCGTAAAATGAGTTCCTCCAAGATGTTATTTTAATTCGGGGAACAGATTAAAGTCGCTGGGGGCCAGGTCTTGCGAATATAGGGATTGTTTTAAAATTTCAAATTTAGCGTTGTATACAGCAGCCATAGAAACACAACACTTGTGAGCGGGAAGGTTGTCTTAGTGAAACAGAACACCGCGTTTCAATTTTCAACGGTTTTTGCGTTATAGACTCACGATCTTTAGGTATGAGTTTTACGTAATAGGATTGTGTGACCACGTGGTAAAAAATCAACAAGAAGAACTCCCTCAGAATCCGAAAACACTGTTGTCATTATTTTTCCGCCGCTGAAGTCACAGGGAGCTTTCGAGTGGGGCGAGGAACCACGATGCCGTTTTGACAGTTACAAATTTCCATCCAAATCCGTGTCCACTAATCTCAAATTGCTCGCAGCAGTGAGAAACCTGACAAGCTTCTAATCAGATGACAACATTTTCGGAATCCATCCTGCCCAGACTGTTTTCAGACCCAATTCCTCGTGCAAAATTTTCTCAACGCTTCCAACGGAAGAGCCACATGTCTCGGCAATATATTTGATCGTAATTCTCCGTTCCCTCTGTACGATATTATAGGCCAAATCAATATTTTCCTGAGTGACAACAGTTTTTAATGGTCCAGCACCTAGTTCATGTTGACACGACTTCCTTTCTAATTTGAAATTCCGGCACCAATTCTTAATTACTTGATATGACGGGGTAGAATCACGCAACACTCCTGATACGTCATTATAAATTTCCTGCGGTGATAAACTCTTTTTAAAGAAGTATTTCATCACAGCCCTTGTCTCGAATTTTTCCATTTCATCA
Organism: Limonius californicus; assembly: GCA_014611495.1. Classification (NCBI taxonomy): domain Eukaryota; kingdom Metazoa; phylum Arthropoda; class Insecta; order Coleoptera; family Elateridae; genus Limonius; species Limonius californicus. The sequence goes on along the minus strand of JABXWE010008636.1, from coordinate 9,784 downwards.
AAATCACCAGCACTGCAGTAATATTAAATGTATAACTTTTATAAACAAGATGATAGACATCTGCAACGTGGCATGTATTAACCTCAATGACTGACGTTTCTATGAAAATAATTCATTCGTCCCTTAATAGCTTCTATCTAGGGACATAACTGATGAACCATCTTCGTATAATAAGTAAATGAACCAGTCTCATAACGCATATTAATCATAGTTATACGTGAAGGACTGTATAATGTAACAGAAACATGCAGAAGAAAATCATTTAATCAGCGAGGGTGCCTAAACTTCGTTTGTTGAGCGTTGAGCTAGAACGTAAACAAACGCACATGTTTGACTCACCCGAGCGCGCGCTATGATTGGTCTACGCTACATAACGCTAATGCCTCATTACTTAAGGAGTAATTGACGCTCAAAACCTTTACTTTGCACTCATAATTACCGGGTTAAATTTGTGTGCTTTTTGAGCAGTGTTTATCGGTTTTCGGAGCGTTTTTACAGTGCCTGGTGCTTATTTTCCTAAAATGGAGCAAGTTGTTCCAGAAACGTGTAATCGTAGGGGGCGCCCTACTACAAAAGAATTCGGACGGCACGAACGTTGATTTAGAAACGCAAGGAATATTACGTAAATACACATCCGGTAAATCAACGCACCTGTGAAGCGTTTGTTTACGTTCTAGCTCAATACTCAACAAATGAAGTTTAGATAAATTACACTTAAAAAGTAATTACTTATGCAACTGCGGTTATTTACAATAAAAACCTAAAAAATATAACACAAAATATATAATCCCCCCCCCTTTTATAAGAGATAGTACTGGTTGGTTCACTGTTTAAAGGAAAATAAGCATGAACACTGTAATCGTTGAGAAATGCCTGTTTATACGAATACTGTTCTCTTTCTGCTGGGCCTAGTGAAGTAATACACAATTTATTGACAAAACACATTTATTTATAATATTTCAAAGTATTTCCCTCCACAGTCAATGCATTTTTGCATCCGTGAAAACCAATCTTCAAAACATTTTCTCCAATCTTTCCTTTTTAAAAGCGTCAACCGGCTTCTTCGGCCGATGTAAAACATAAACCCCGTAGCTTGTTCTTTACACGCGGAAATAAAAAGAAATCGTTAGGTGCTAAGTCTAGATTATACGGCAAATGACCCATTATTTCAATGTTTTCGGCATTCAAATACTTAGTCGTTGAAGTGCGCCCGAGCGTTATCTTGATGCAAGATGATCCTTTCTCTTGGACGTTTTTCGCGAACATTTTGGAGAATTTGAGGCAAACAAACTGTAGTGTTCCATTCAGCATTAAGAGTACGAAGATCTTTCACTGCTATAGTGGAAACATGTCCAGTAATTCCAATAAATCTTTTTTTTTTCACGAACAACTTTCGTTGGAGCCGATTCGTTCTCAAAGACCCAAACTGCCGACTGTTGCTTTCTTTCGGGGTCATAGCAGTATACCCACGTTTCATTAAATGAGATGATCCATTGTCAAAGCGATCCAGTCTAGATCTGCTCCATTTGAACTGGAGTCAAATTATGGGGAATCCAACAGGCACTATTATGCACCATCAAATGTTTGTGTAAAATGGTGTCAATTACTTTCACACCAATCTTTAAAGTTGCTTGAATACTCCTGGCAGTAACATGCCGGTCCTCTTCAATCATGTTTCGTACAAGACCAATATTCTCTTCGGTAACTGCCGTTTTCGGCTTAGGAGCTCGAAAGTTGTCATTTAAGGACAGTCGACCACGTTGAAAATCATTGTATTATCGCTTTACGGTAGCTAAGGAACACGACTTGTCACCAAACACTGGATTGATTTCCTCAAAAGATTCTTTACGGCTTAAGCCACGCGCGAAATTGCAAAAAATCACAGCTCGATAATGCTCTTTATTCAATTCCATGATTTCATGGAAAAAGGATTACTTTAAAATTATGTATTTTAAAAACCTTCAAGTATATTTGACAACTTTAACTATAATTAAACTTATAAATAAATATGTTAAAATGGCAAGCAAAATTTGTCTCAAAATATTACAGCCTGTTAGATAGGCTTAGCGGAAAGAGAATAGCCCTAGTAGCTTTATGTATACTGATTGGCGGTTTCAAGTGCGAACATAATACATGCGAAAACAATTTAACGTTCACGCGATGCACCTTGATAAATGTAGGATATTTTTATTAACAACGAAATCATGATTGTATGCATATCCAAAGTCTCTAGATATGAGTTGGTTTTAATATCTAAACAAATCAGTAAATGACTTGTGCTTCAAAATTTAACGTATTCAAGACACCAGAATTAAAATCAGATTTATCGTGGATATACTTTAATTTAACAGCATGCAAGCATGAAAGTATTAATCATTTTGCATTAGGGATACCTATTACAATAGCTTTCCAAAAATTAATATAGAAGTGATGAAAACATTGCATTTGTGCATTTGTTTTGCAGCATATCAAGATATTGTGGAGCATTTAGGTTTTTTCGATAAAAAAATGGTCCAATAATGTTATCTCACCCAATATTCCACTCCACACATTGAACTTTTGTGGATGTTGAGATCGATAACTGTAATGCTTATGAGAATTATTTCGCGACCAGGCATGACAGACTGATGGACTGTGTCGACCATTTATTAGAAACGTGCATTCGTCGGTGAATAAAATTTTGTTCAGGAAATTCATGTCATTGTTCAGTTTTTCCATTATGTTCTCGCAAAATTCCATTCGGCTAATTCGGTTATTTGGGTAAATTTGTTGGGTTTTCGATAGTTTAGAGGAACGATATCCATTTTTTCTTAAAACTTTTAATACAGTAGGTACTATGATGGACACCAGTATCTTGAGCAATATTTCTGGAAGACTGGCGTGGATTTACTTCTACGGCAGCACATATTCTTATTTCTTGGTTGTAACGTTCTTTTATGGTTGGCTGGAGAGAGACACCCTTGTTCCTCAAAATTCGTTGTATTGTATTAGTACATAGGATAGGTCGATTTTCGAATGTTACTGCAAATAAATTTCGAGTTGCACGTAACGAGCTACCGCTATAAATCCATTTAACAATTTGTACTTTCTCGTCCACTTCATATATGTACATCTATATCAATATATCAATATCAAAATATCAAATATGTAATGCAACTACGTATCGCCATAGGTATCGATAAAAAATTGATTGGACTGGTTCCACTTCAGAAGTTTGCAACGAAGCGTTACAAACCATGATGTTATACTCCTCTTAATTAATAATAATCGGAGTTACAAACAGAGTTCTTTATAGTATGGAAGCTTAAAGCGTAACTAACTTTAATCTGTTATACAGAAGCGCATCTGCACTTTTTTTCTTTGCTTATGTTACATAATATCTAGGAACCGAAGTCAAAGGCGTTTTATCTACTTAGCGAAGGTTACATAATTCATATTATGTAGTTTCGTAGCATGTTCTTATATAGTCCCATGCTTGTAATCTAAGTATTTAAACTTTTTAAATAAAATACAGTAAACGATTAATAAAAGTAATACAATTACTGAATAAATTACTTACTCTTCAAGGTAAAACTGCGGCTGCAGAACGATTGATGATTAAATCACCTCGGTATTCATCTGCATACTGCAAGAAATCTGCAGAAAACTTAAGTCAGGTCAGCGTGCCTATCTAAAAAGAAAACTCATATCACGCAAGCGAAGAAAATTATAATTTCGGAAAACATAAAAAGGTAAACTTGGAGGAAAACAAGACCTAAAAGAATTCGCAGTCCAAATTTTCAGCAACATACAAAAGAAGCCAAGCTAGCCTAAATACTACTTAAATGCTAAAAAACTTTTGAAGAAGAATCTAGGCGGGCTTAAGCTGTAACTGCAGCAGGGAGAACAAATGACCTGAAAGGCTCTATCAGGAAAGCCTAAACGCCGAACCACCTAGAGGGAAACTTTTGCAGAAACAGCCACGTGAATTGACGCATTAATTTAAAAAGGAGCCCTGGAGGATTTTACTAGAGAACCTTAAACTCGGAACCACCAGGGAGAAAATTCTGAACAAGAAGAGATCTGGAATATTCATCGGGAAAGCCTATTCATTGAATCGCCCGGAGGACGCGAACGTCAAGCAATCCGAATAACTTTACTAGGCAAGCAAAAGAGTTGAACTAGCAGAAGCAGTTAATTAAATTCAAGGACAGACGGAGAAAAGAAGAGCCGCAGCTCTAAACGTTGGGGAAGGACTATTGCAGCAGCTCACCGGTAGGTCCAAGCTCTAACTACAGAATGAAGAAAAAGAGAGCTAGAAGAATTTCTCCGGAATTTTTAAGTGTTGAATAATTAGGAGGAGATCGATTGAAGAAATAATCAGATTCACTTAAACTCTAAAAACAAAACGCAGAAAAAGAGACCTAAAGGACTTGTCCAGGCAAGTTTAATTGCTGAACCAGCACCTGGATAACCTAAACAAGAGTATTTAACTAAACGTTGAATCACCAAGAGAAGAACTGCGACAGCAGCAGTCCAGCGTGACCAGGCGCTAATTACAGAATAAAGAAAAAGAAACCTACAACAATTCGTCCGGAAATGCTAAACGTTGAATTGCTATGGAGCAGGGAACGTCTGCAGATGATATTAAGCTCTAGTTACATGAGGTGGAAAGAAAACCTATAGGTAGTACTTTGCCAGGAAGTAAACGTTAAACCATCATGACTTCATGAGATAAACCTTTGCAGAAGCACTTAGACGTACCTAAGCGCTAACTACAGAAAAATCAGACCTAGAAAATTAAAATTCGTCTGGAAATTCTAAACTTGGTTCGCCAAGAGGAAGGGAACTTCTTCAGAAGTAATTAATCAACTCAAGCTCTAATTGCAAATCATCTTCATCAGGCAAGCCTAACCGCTGAATCGGAAGTGGGCGAACTTCTGTAGAAGTAGTCAAGGGCATGGAAATAGAAATTCTGCCGAGTTATACATAATAATGGTGTTACATGTTTATTAGAAAATCAGAATATCTGTAACCCGAATCTTCAACGAAAAATGGTTCTAATATAATGATAATGAATGGCAAACAACTAACATGAAATAACGGTTGTCAATAGTTTACAAGGCAATGAGGCGATCAAAACAAAAAAGAAACGTCCTGTCTAAAAGTCTAATCAAAAGACAATTCTACAGTTCTAAAGTTTAGGTATGGCCACAGAATCCCGCTTGTTTTTTATTAACATGCGATCAAAAAGATTCCAAATTAGGGACGGCTATGAAAATGTTTTGCATGCCTGAGATTGAATTATAAACAAATGCCAATTTAAATAACTGTCAAATTAAAATAATTTAATCACCTATCAAAATCTGTTTAATCTGATAGTCGTTGTTTGTTTACTTTTTAAAATGCGTTTTATTTCGAGGAGATACGCTTTGATGCTAAGTTGACTTTGCTTGTGTTTACATTCGAAGAAATAAACAAGGTACGGCCGATACGTAACATAACAGCCACGACATGCCTGTAGCACTCACAGCCAACCCTAATTTGAACACTTTTTGATCGTTCGATGGATAAAATGGCATTTGCAGAGTCATAGCATCTGCATAGTTTCCCAAATTTTGAACTACGCGATTAAATTTATTTTATGCTACCTCACTGTATAAAAACGACTGCTTGATTTGCCGGGCGGAATCCTTTACGCAGTTTAGTTTGGTTCGAAACAAGTTAAAATTTTATCGCCACGGTATCTACTTTTATATGCGACTTTTCTACATACAAGTTTTTACTGCGTAGATAAGATATCCAAGTATGTAATAAAGTGGGACCTCTACGGGGCAGTGCGAACAAGCGCTGTCAGTCGAGGTCACAGTGAAATGTGACTTAATCGGTCGCGGGGTCAGACCCCGGCTTAGGCGACCCTATTTCACCTAGTTAAGTTTAAGGCGCATGTTGCATGAATGGCTAGTAGGTAAGGGAGGCTCGCACCCCTAAAGTAATGCGAAAGCGGTTCGAGGGGAGCGGTTGTAGTATGACAATTAAAAAAGTATGTAATAAAGTGAAAAAATTATCTAAAGCGTGATATGAACTTAGAACAAAAAGATTTGCCAAGATAGTACACAATACGGTAAAAGCTATCAAAGTTCATGATATATACGGGCTTAATGAAGTGAAACTTTTCACCTTATTACAAACAAATCTTATTACCATCCGTTAAGAACGTAGTGCATGCAACCGCAATGTCAAGATTAATCTAAGGATATCACGAAATCAGAAAAATGTCCAAGACTCTGTAACAAATATATTTTGGAGTACCCGAAACGCATTGCTTTTTACTTTGGCTGCACTTCGCCTTCCAGTTTTAAAATAGACGAATCTACAGCCAGGAAGAAAGGTAATTAATATCAGTAAAACTGTACATTACTACAATAATAGATCCACTTGACATAAAGCAACTATGATCCCTTTCTATACTACAAAAAATTCAATAATCTCAGTTGGCGTGCTATGTGTATGCTGGGTTGCCTAACCACTTTTAAGTGGACACAACTTGCCTGGCCCACCCAGTAGGTACCTATACATAATATAATATACATATAGGGCGTCCTCCGAGCACAAAGACAAGATTCTTCTTCTACGAGTACGTTGTCTCTTACGAGACGTAGCGATCTTCTCTCCTATGCCTGCGTTGTGCGTTTTAAAGTACCACAAACATAGAGGACCTACAGCTTGAAGGACTTCGAACCACCGGAAGTGTAAACACTTCTACTACAGAGAAGATTTAATAGGCAGAATTCAGAATACCTAACTGGTTTGTGAGGGAGAACGACCGTTAAATATCTGATGTTTCTGTACCAGGAATTGATACCCATACCTGCGGCGTAGAAATCTAACACGCTAACCTCTAGCCCACAACAAGAGTATAACTACGTTATTATTCTAAATACGAAAAATATGCTAAACAAAAGTTGAATGTTAGGAAAAGTAGAAAAGTAATAGTAAACTTCTTCCTGTAGTAGGTACTTCCGCAAAAGTAAGGTTAACTTTCATTTTTTAAATATCAATCTGCACTTTTTAACGTGTATCCCGTCGCGCACGTTTGCCTCTTTCAGATGATAGTAAGCAGTCTCTATTACACTTAAAAAATGTATTATTAACTAATAATCATGTAACTAATCAATAATAGGGTGATAATTTTAATAAGTTCTGGTATATTAGCACAGATGTTTGAACTATCAAAGTACTTTCAAAATTATCAGGGTCGCTTATTTCGGTGATATCCTATGCAGTTTCTGGGCTGATACTTCTGTAGAAAATTCTGTTTTTGCAAACGATACAAATTTGTTGATTTTGTATTGGATCATATTAAATGACCCCACGAGAAAGAATCAAATCAGGTTTTATCAGGTCATTAGTCTGGAACCATGGGTAAATTCTCTATTTAAATAAATAGTGAGAATACCTGTATTATGTGCTGGTGCACCATCTTGTTGTACTACATTTTTTGCGTTAATTTTTTGTGGTAATAATAAGGTCTAGTTAAGTGGCTACCAAAAAAAGCGTACTATATATATTTTTTAATTTTGTTACAACTAAGAAGGCGGTTTTAGCGATTTAGCATACCATGATTGTGAAACAGTAATACACCTGCGTAAAAATTTTTAGAAAAGCAGGTTTGTCATCGTAAAAGAGGAAATACGTAGATATAAAAACAATTGCTTATAGATAAAGGTTAGAGAAAAGAAGTAAATTATAAATTATCAATTAAAGCACGATCTCTGGTACAAACAATTTTGGAAAACATGATTTGAAAAAATCCATAAGCTCTGTTGGCACCGCTATCTGAGCAATACATGTGTAAGTTTCGCATACCCACAATCGATTGTTATCTTATTAATAACGGTACGTTATTGTTTATGATGCTTTGTACAGCCATATGTTGTGCCAGGAGTGAATTGGATGTTTTTGAGCTTTAAATCTGAATGCATCGGTTTCAGAATATTCCTAAATATCGAAATTTTAAAAAGAAGGTTCGTTGAAAGTTGTTATAGCTAATGGACTTGTTCACTAGTATGGAATCCGTATATTTTGAATATATGTAATTTATTTACAAAACTTATTAATTTTTGTGATAACAAATTGAATTATTATTGTTACATTTAAGAAGATACAGGTAACTGAATATTACATTAATGTTTTAATAAAGTCGGGTGGACGTATTGAAACGGAAATACGTCATCGATGTTCTGAGAGTGTGGTCAATCTATCTAACAGAGCTATTACCATTTTTCGATAAAGCATGCTGTATAATTGCGTGAAGATGCTCAAATAATTTGAGGTTATGTACGTGCTTTAGAGAGCAGTGTTTTACTTGGCTTAAACTATTTATGTATAAGAAATTCTGGTGAGACATAGTTCCTTATTCTGCAATCATTAATTTAAAAATAAGGTAATTTTACGAATTTTAAATTTAAGTACATATTAACATTTAGCGAAATAAACTACTGATGAATAGGGATATTGCAGTGTAAGACACTTAAACACAGCACCAATTGCAAAAAACTACCAAAACAAGAAAATGTTGTATCTTTTTAGTAATAAACATGACAATTACAACAAAGGTACGTTTAAAGAAGAAATTTAATAATATTGTAATGAAAATCGTTATTGTCTCCTTTCACTTAACTTAAATTTATTAAATTCTAATACCGCGTGGCACCTCTTCTGACAGTAGCAACTGCTCTGCACCTTGCTGGCACACTCTCAATGCAATTATCAATATGTTCCTGTGGAATTTGATACCACAGTACCGGCAATACATTCCTCAGATGTTACACAGTAGTAGGCCTTGGATTACGATGATCCAGCTGGCTCTGCAAAAGGTATCATGCATGCTCGATGTGGCTGAGGTCTGGAGATAGCGGAGGAAGAGCAAGATGGTTTATTTCCTCATCTCGAAGCATCTCTAAAACAACCCGAACACGATGCGGCCTTGCGTTGTCGTCAAGAAGAACAAAATATTCCCATCTAACAGCGTTGCGACGGTTCAGAAAATGGTCCAATATTATCTCTTGGGCATAACGTTGGACCATGAGTGTACCATTAATGATATGGAGGTCAGTACGACACCCTAAAGAAATTCCAGCCCATGCCATAAGACCACTACCACCAAAGGCAACGATTGGTTGGGTATACTGAGCGGAGGAACGATGTCCGGCACTACGACATACTCTTTGACGCCGGCTATTATTGCTGAGACAATATCTGGACTCGTCCGAAAACAGTATATCATCCCACGGTGTCGCTTCTTGAAGCCTACTTATTGACCATTCCACCCGGTGTCTTCGTTGAGCCACAGTTCTTGCAGGACATCTCAGGGAGCGGTATGAGGTAAGTCCTAACTCACACAATCGATTTCTCACAGTTTGGTTGGAGACTCGATTTCCTATGGCATTCTGGAGCACTTGCTGTAGATGTCGAGCAGTTCAAAAGGGGTGCATTCTTGCATTAATTACCAGAAGTAGATCCTCACGAGGTATTGTGATGCGGAAAGATCTACTTACAGGCCTTCTTGCAGTCGTACCTGTTTCTCTAACGCGAAAGGGCACGTGAAATTACGATCTGCGTGGTTCCTAACATATCAGCAATGTCAACCTGGCGATCTCCTCTTTGGTGCATAGTAAAGGCTAAATTTCGTTGTTCTAATGTTAAATTTGTCTGCATTGTTGTTTATTATTAAAAACATACGAATAAAAAAAAACAATGCACGAAAACAGATCTTAAGAAGACAGGAAAGATTATTCAATCA
>JABXWE010008635.1:0-21457 GCA_014611495.1 Limonius californicus | reverse complement strand
TAAAAGAGTGCCCAGGTGCTGTGAGTTATTCACTAGGTCAAAAACGAATTCACAAACGCTTAAAGCGTAAACTGCCCCAAGACCTGCTCTCGTCTGATGATGAGGAACTCAGCGATTGAGGATCTCCAATGGAGCTGACCTCTCTACGTTAATATTGTGAAAAGTGTAATCAATGTGAACATTTCTGTGTATAGCTATTATAGCTGATCCGGAAGAGGAATTATTAAAAAAAAAAAACATTTGTACTGTTATTCCATAGTAAACTCCACCATTTATGAATTAAAACTTTAGCCACACATTCATACGCAAACTAAAATATTTTAAATCACAGTAAAGAGTCTATCAGGAGTTAGTTTTAAACAAGCATGTGTGACGTTATTATAAAAACATATTTTATGGATTACTATAGAGATTAGAACTTCATATAAAACTTGAATTTGAGACAACTTTCTTCCATACTCATTTTTAACAGTAGAAATTCAGGTTCATGTTGATTTTACTCTGTACATCTAGTTAAATATATTTTTATCTGTAGTAATTAATTTAACATGTATGAAATATTCTGTTCATATATTTATGCGTTTTAATTTATATAATGGCCTTCGCAACTGTTTTGATTTCAAATGTTTGGTAGCCTTTTTGCTCATATACTTCTCCTTTTCCCTCTACAGCTCTCATAGGTTCGACTTCTAAACCAATTATACTAAGAGTAATTAATTAATATTCATGTATATGTGCCGTTTTTACGGTAAACCACGCTCCTCAGTTCACATTTGAAATTATTTAAGAACTTAATTACAACCGTTTGAAGGTGCGCATGCTGCAACATATTTCTAGGTTAAATTTAAGATTTTTGTATTGTTGAAAACTCGTTAAAATATGTAAAGAAAAAGTTTTATACGATTTTTCTTTATAAGTTCTGGACTTGCAGAGTTTTTCTTGTTAGTGTACAGTTCGGTGTAGTGATGGTGACTTTGCAAATTGTAAACCAATCAAAGACCCCCAATTTTTTGTAAACCCCAGCGATACTTTTGATCATGCGTACACTTATAAAGTTTCTATAATGGTGCGTTTTCAAAATATAATTAACTTTGTTATTGTTGTGCTCCTTCGTTGTGGAGTTTAGCTGTTTTTGAAATTACCACCGCCGTGAAATATTAAATATTATGCTGATCTAGTTGTAATTTGAAACATGATAGGAATCTGGATTTATTGACAAAGTCACACAGCAGCATTTCAAACTTTCAGAAGCAATTTATATTCATTTTGATGGCTTCACTGTTCAATTGCTACTATTTCGATTAGTTGGCATACTCTACTAAATCAAGTAGCAGAAAATTCAAATAAGAAAATGTTAGTTTAATATTTCTTTGAAAAAGAATTAATAGAAGGAATGTTAACGGATAAACCTAGTAGGATTTGTAAAAAATTTGCATCGTCCCGTACCTATGCAAAATCTATCGCTAATACCTAATTTACTTATATGGGCGAAGGAAAATAAAAATGTGTGCAGCTCAATGCCCCCTAGAGCACAAATTTATATGCGCTTTCATAAAATGCTTTTCACTATGAACGAAACAAGGATTATGCAAATTTTTATTGCCTATTCAGCTTTTATGCGGTTTTCCAAATGCACTTTATATGTTCCCAAGCAGCGGAATGTAAAGATCAAGCCGGCTAGGAGTAAGCTTTTTTAAACCAGACTGCCACAAAAGATCAAACGAAGGTGAAAACCGGCTAAGTGTGAAGACGCCATATTCTGCTTTAGATTAAGGGGAAGTTTAATTGAAGGAAATCAGCAACTTCAATTATCTAAATGAGGAAAGCGTTTGCGAAAAGGGCCCTTGAGGAGCCTGTCCGTGACATTCCGAACGCTTGAAGATGCAGGTTTAACTATTTCTAAAGGGCACAGAAAATTTTCCTTATTTCATAACTGTTTCCTGCTTATGCGTTTGACATTGACTGAAGCAAGCGCTTTGTCACGGTAATTGTAGTTGGAGATTTTCAAAGAAAAGCACAATAAAACATACAGAGGAAATCAAACAGAAAGGTTTTATATGCCACTTTGTGGTGCCGTTCGATATTCCGTAGTTGTAGGCATATCCGATTTTATCTTATACTTATAAATATAAACAAAGAAATGCACGATTAAAATATAAAAACAAATTAATGTACAAACTTCTAAATTAGAAGGAAAATACAGCGAAGTATAAAACAAAAAGCACGCGCGGAAGAAGAAAATGGGAATAAAACGAAAGTAGGATAGCAAAAACTCATGATTAATACATAAGTATAAATGGAATATGAGTCTGAATAAGCTCGTAATTAAAGATGCCAGTACGGGAGCTTAAAAAACGGATTGTTAACAAACCGCCGGATAGAAAGAAGAAGACGAACCAAGCAATGAACGGGGTATATGGAAATAAGCATGGAGTTAATTTAAGGAATAAAAAACTTTTGAACTCCGCCATTGCCTGTCCCAAGTCAGGATGAGAAAGGAGGAAGGGGAGGAGTAACAACTTCGTTAAAAAACTTGGGTTCAACTGGCTTCGGTCCCTGACTAGGGTAACAGACGAAAACCGGCTAACGGTTCCACACGATTGCGAATGGGAGCGGAAGAGCTAAAATAGGGGAAACTGACCCTCTACAGTTTTGGTTAACAAGCAGTCTAAGGGAAGAAAACCCTGAAGTCAAATTACCCGGTCCTCCAAGTCGGGGGTTGGAGCGATTGGCTAGTCACCCGTTCTCCGGAAAATTTCTCCTAGAGAAAAACCGCTAAAAATCCTAAGTTGAAACCTCAGATATTGGACGGAAATAAATAGAGACGACATTGCTTAAGTAAAAGGTGTATGAATTATGGAACGTGGAATGTACAAGGTCTTGCTACAAAAAAATCTGAAGTCTTCCAAGAACTAGAAAAATTGAAATTAGACATAGTTGTACTGACAGAGACAAAAATGAAAGGGAGAGTAGCAGAAGAACTAAATAATTACATCCACATATACAGTGGCATGGAAAAACACTGTAGAGCGAAGAAAGGTGTGTCCATCGCAATAAACAAACAACTAAAATCTAGCATAAAGAAATGGGACTGTGTAAACCAACATATCATACAAGTTAAAATGAATATTAAGGGATTTGATATTGTTATTGTAGCCGCCTACTCTCCCACTGATGGGGAAACAGACTTGCAGAAGACCGATTCTACGATAATCTGACAACACTTTTGGATAAAGTGAGTAATCGAAAAAAACTATTCTTAATGGGCGACTTCAATGGAAGAGTCGGTAAGCAAGAAAATAGTAAAATAGTAGGTAACTTTGCGGAGGAAGTAATTAATAACAACAGAGAAAGATTAATTGAACTCTGTGAACAATATAATCTAAAAATATGGAACGGGTTCTTCAAACATAAGGAAATACACAAGTTCACCTGGATACAACCAACACAACAATTAAAATCTATCATCGACTTTGTAATCGGAAATCAGAACAACATCATTACAATAGAAGATACCCAGGTATACAGAGGAGCAGAATGTGGTTCAGACCATTTCCTACTCAGGGCTAAGCTGTATTTTCCATTTTCTAAGCTTCGGCCAAAATAAGATATAGGAATCGCCCTTCCCAGGTACCAACTGGATCTGCTACAAGACCCGTCGGTCCTATTCTTACATAAGCTTAGACTAAGCAAAAAGCTAAATGAAGTAAACGAAACCCCGCCAGAAACTATGTATAATAGTATAGCCAAAACGATACACGAAGCTGCCTATGAAAGTCTGGGTAGGAAGGAACCTCATCAAAGAAGAAGAAGAAGATACTTTTGGTGGAATGACGACATAGCTAAGGAAGTAAGTGAGAAAAAGAAAGCATTCGAAAAATGGCTGACGACTCATGACATCGGACATAGAAAATATTATTCTTAGCAGGGAAGTGAAGAAAAGAATAATAAAATGTAAAAATGAAACTTGGGACAGAAAGTGTGAAGAGATCAGTAGTTACATTGGTAGTACCAATTCAAGAGAAGCGTGTCTTAGAACTAACGAGAAATGCAATGTAATGCAATGTAATGCAATGACGAATCTACAATTGATTAACGAGGAGAAGTGGACACAATACTATGAAACATTATTAAGAGAAGATAGAATAGAATTTAAAAATAATTAAACCTACCTGAATCCCAGTGAAGATTATGTAGACGAGGTAACATCGGACGAAGTTCAAATAGTGGCCAAGAAACTAAAAAACGGAAAAGCGCCTGGACCAGGAGGGGTAACTGCAGAACTAATAAAGGCTGCAACAACCACTTTGTTCGAATTGCTCGCAAAACTTTACAATTCTTTTTTATTCGGAAATGAAATGCCAAGTGACTTTAAGAAAGGGGTTATTACCAAAGTATACAGAAAGGAGGTAAGGACGATTGCACCAATTATTGAGGGATAACTGTCCTGTCCTCTATAGGTCGAATTTATGGGAAGATCTTAAAGTGCAGACTAGAAACAGATATAGAGGAAGTGGTTTCCGAGGAGGCCGATCTTGCGTTGTTAACATTTTCGGTCTACGACAAGTGACAGCCAAACGATTAGGGCATAACCTCGAAACCCATCTAGTATACATTGATTTATATAAAATAAAGCTTACGATAGTGTTCCACTCTCAAAACTTTGGCAAGCTATGAAAGAACAAAAAATAAAACATACATACATACAAGCTATAAAATAACTTTACACAAATAATACCAGTTCAGTCAAAGTTGGTAAACTACTAACATCTGAATTTGAAGTCAGTAAGAGGTTAAGACAAGGATGCTGCGTAGCCCCAACACTTTTCAAAATGTATCTCAACGAAGTGCTCAAGGAGTGGTGAAGAAAGTGTGCAAATATGAGGATTAAAATAAATGACGAGATACAAATAAATTACAAGAAAACTGAATATATGGTGGTAGGAGGAAGAGACAGAGATTTGGTGATGGAAAATGGAACTGTGGTAAAGTGCTGTCAAAGATACAAGTATGTAGGGGCTATAATATTGAGTAAAGGTGGAAGCAAGTAGGAAATTAAACCTGGATGGGAAAAGGTAGAATAGCAATTCGACAGTTACACCCGATAATATGAAACAAAAATACAAATAAAAACGTGAAAAAGAAATTATATACGACAGTAGTGGAAAGTATAGCGACCTATGGCGCAGAGGTGTGGGAAGTAAGCGAAAGAAACAGAAAGAAGTTAAAGGCGATGGAAATGGAATTCTGGCGACGTAGTTGTGGTGTCACAAGAATGGATAGAAATGAAAACATTCGAAACGAAATGAAAATAAATATAGATATAACCGATGCGATTGAAAATAAACAATTAAACTGGTATGGCTATATGAGAAGGATGGAAGCGGAAAGATTGCCTCAGGAGAAGAAGAGGAAGACCAAAACTGTCATGGAATGATGATATTCGACAAGCCATGAGTAACAGAGACCTACAACAAAACAAATGGCAAAACAGACGGAGGTGGAAACAAGGAAGCGAGAAACGCCAAACGGTGTAACCCCACTCGCATTTATATTATATATAAAAAATAGAAACATCAATTAATAATAGAAGACTAACCCATAAAGAAGTCGTGAAATTCTGTACTTGGGGTGTAAGAACGATGCTACAAACGAGCAAACTTAACAAAACTTTTACAAGAAATTAGGTGGGAAGGGCAGGGCATCCTAACAAAACAAGATTATACATTGATGTGTAGTGGAGGAACGAACAGGGCAAATAAGGAACAGGATTCTTAGTCAACAATCGAACAAAACTAGCAGTACGTCACTTGCAACCAATCAACAAGAGAATATGCAAAATGCGACTTATTTTATGAAGAGCTGCAGAAAGTATGCGACATGGTGCCAAATTATGATGCAGTAATATTACTGGTTGACTTTAATACGAAAATAGGTAGAGAGAAAAGGGATTTACAATTCATGATACAACGAACGGTAATGGACTTAAACTGTGCCAATTACCGCCTGTACAAAATTGTTGAATTATGCAATACACAGTTAGAACAAAAAAAATATATGTGAAGGCAAAGTAGGACCAAACTTTTAGTAGCGAATGTTTAAATCCCTACTCAAATGCGATTACCAGTCAGCAGGTAGCATGTAATCTCTGAACAATAGCGCTGGTGCTTGTTGGTCTGGAGTCAGGGCCGCATTTAACTTTCCTGGCAATCGCAGTAAAATCCGGCCATGCAGCTATTTGTTGCAACTGGTTATAATTATAATATCTATTATAAAATGTATAATAAAAGTGTATAGGTAAGATTAAATTAAAATTACCGGATGACCCACCATCTATTCCCTAAATATTGTTAAATATCTTAACGCTATAATGAGTGCTGTTGTCTACTAACGATGTAGGTAATCATATTAAATTTATTTTGCAATATGAATCATTTGTTTTCGAAAGTATGCTAATTTGGTAATTGTTCTGGGTAAATTCAGTCGTAATTTTGACCAGTCATAGTTACATCATGGCTTTCTGGAGACCTTTCGAAAGCGACGTTAATAATTAAATTATGAAAATTGCAAGCAGTGATACCGCTGAAGACATAGATGTTGTAAATAGTAGTAGTAGGACGAATACCTTAAGATGATTAATTTATACCGTAGGCAAAATCGATCAATATTTTCGATAGATGAAACATGGTATGATCCTCATGACGTCATCGGAAGAGGTTGGACTGATAATTCAACGGAAACCGTCATAGATGTTTCACCTTCTAGAGGAATGCGCATAATAATTATCCATGTTGATAGTGAAACTGGTTTCGTTAACAACTGTTTGAAATTAACAGCAAAAAACATTAGCAGTTCCAACGCAGATTACCACCAAGATATGAACGCCGAGTTTTTTGTAGATTGGTTTTGCACATTTTTACCTCCGAACATTTCGACAAACAGCGTGCTTGTGATGGATACCGCATCTTACCATTCCAGGCAAATTTAAAAGATACACAACCAAAGCACATATTAGACAATTTTTAAATGAAAATAATGTGTCTATCTCTGGCAATGTGAAAACTAAACCAGCTTTGTTAAAACTAATAGAAGAGCAGAATTTTAAAAAATCATACTTCGTTGATGAAAGTCCATTTGCAAACGGCCATAATGTTTTGAGATTACCCCCTTACTTTTGCAAATTTAATCCAATCGAAATCATGTGGAGCACTTTGAAAACAATCGTTAGAAAAAGAAATACTTCTCCTAGGTTAAGCGACAATGTTCTGGGTCTTATCAGAGATGCTGCTTGTGAAATTGATAACTATTGGAAGAATTGAGTGGAACACATGGTTAAGGTTGAACAGAAATATAATTTAGGAGCTGATTCATCTTCTGATACCTCAGAATTTAGTGACATCGAGTTCGAGTAAATTAAATAAATAAAATAAAATGTAGATTTGGGTTTAATAACATTAGAAAAGCGTGTCAAGCGTAAATATTAATATAAAATACGTAATTTAAAAATAAAGTATTATTTTAAGTATTTCTGGTAGAATTACATATTATTTTGTTTATCCATGCACACATTTTCCTGAATACGTTCTTGATCGCCTACCTGCAACGACTCTAACACTTGCAGTGTTAACATTCGTTACTAGAAGTTTGGCCCAACTGTATATTGACTTTGCCGGGCAACAGGAGAGTGAATCAGACAGATCACATCATAGTGGAAAAATACGAGCAACAAGTACACTAGGCGTATGTACCCGTAGAGGTCCAAACTGCGAGTCGGACCATTTCCTAGCCGTAGCAAAAATGCGACAAACAATAGAAATAGTGGGAAGCGAAACAAGTGAAATGCAGAAAAACTTAGCAAAAGTGAAATGAGACAAAATTATGCAAGGAGCATAGAAAGAACTGTTTTTAATCATGCAACGGAGAGAAGTATAGAAGAAAAATGGACCAAAATAAAAAACTGCCTAAAGATTCTTCTCAAGAAATAACAGGTAAAGAGAAGCAACAGAAAAGATCTAAAAACTGATTCGATCAGGAATGTATGAATATTATAGAGAAGAAAAAGAAAGCCAGACAGAAAGTATTATTAAGCTATAAATGTTTAAACAGAGAAATCTATAAAGAAATTAGAAAAAAGCTACAGAAAAGAAAGTAAAGAGAGCATTACAATAACTTAATACAGAAACTAAACGACAACTCAATATAAGCGCCCTAGGAAATTTAATAAATAAGTTAGAAAATATACTACCGGCGTCAAAGCCGGAATATGTAGACGCAAGAGCAAAGATGGGGTTCAGCTATCAGAAAGAAAAATAGTAGATAATGGAGCGAACATTTTAGAAACCTGTTACACGATCCTGAAGGAGAATACAATGACATACAAAAATACGAATTACCCACACCCAACGAAAAATGTCCTACCTATGAGGAAGTCGTGGACGTAATAAAAAAGAACAAAAATTGTAAAGCGGCTGGATTAGATAGTATTGTAAGAGAATTGGTGAAAACATGGAGGGGTAAGTTTATATGAAAAGTTACATCAAGTAATAACATTAATATGGCCTTGGGACGCGGGTTCGAGCCTGGCTGAGGTCGGCGAGATTTTTCTAGCGGGGAAAAATCTGAAAATGCCCCTTCTGTCGGATAAGAAGTAAAGCCGTAGGTCCCGTGCCACTACGATGTGTGACACGTTAAAAATCACTACTAGAGTTTGAATCATACTCCAGATAGGTAAAATTCTTAGTTAGGGTGTACAATGGGCCATATGGCCTAAGTGCATAGAGATGCTTGGAAAACCGCGTACTAGATCTCGCTCTTCCAAAGCAAGCAAGCAAGCGATATGGCCATAGGAAAAATGCCTGATTATTGGAAAATAGTCTAATTGTTCCAATATATAAAAAAGGAGATTGAATGCGACAATTACCGTGGGATAATGCTGCTTAGCGTTCCATATAAAATCTTATCATGCGTGCTATATAACAGACTAGCTAAATACGCGGACACTCGAATAGGTGATTGTATCAAAATGGCTTTCGAATAAATCGCTCAACTACGGACAGCATATTTGTGATGAGAGAGTTATATGAAAAGTTACATAATATCTATCGAACTGCTTAACCGCTTTAATGACTTCTCTTAAGCGTTTTATAGAGTAAGAAGAAATTAAATCATATACTGTATGAGGCTGTTAAAAATACCAAATAGATATTAACTTAATTAAAATGAACTTAGGAGATATAAACGCGGCAGTAATGGTACAGTAAGAGAAAACGGAAATATTTCCAATAAACACTGGAGTAGAACATGGAGATTCCCTCTCAGCAATGGTTTTTAACCAGATGCTGGAAACGATAATCAGAAAATCTAACGTTAGTGGTACGTTAAAAACCAAGAGTGTGCAGATAAATGCTTACGCGGACGATATGGCCATGGTCAGCAGAAGTTTAAAAGCTTTCTTGAAAATAGAATCAATCGCAGCAGAGCTAGGCTTGAAAATAAACGCAAGGAAGACCAAGTACCTAAAATTTCCGATACAGGATTACAGGGAATCAGAGCTAGAAATAGGAAGGTACAAGTTCGAAGAAGTCAAAGAGTTTCCTTCTTAGATTCTCAACTTCACTCTAAAAATAATATGGACGAAGAAATAACAAGAAGGTTACAGCTTAACAACATAAAGTGCCATATGTGTAAAAATTTAATGATTTCCAACGTACTAAACTTAGAATATACAGAAGTATTTTAAGACCCACAATAACGTATGGCTGTAAAACCTGGGTCCTAACGGTTAGTCAACAAAATTAACTAAAGTGTATGAAGCGAAAAATCTACGGTTGCGTACAAGACGATAATGGAACACGTAGAATGCGAACGCACTTTGAAGTAAACATCCTAATAGAAAGTGCGATATTGTTCGGTTTATTACATCACAAAGACTACGATGGTTAGGCCATGTCATGCGGATGGGCATCAACCAGGTGGTGAAGTCGATAATGGAATCGGACCTTGGATATAGCAGATCGAGGGGAAGAGCGCGAGAAAGGTGTTTGGATGCAGCATGACATGGCCTAATCAATAAGAAAATTATACATTGAAAAAGAACGGCAAAGGATCGGAGTAAATGGAATTGCGTTGTAGAAGAGGATAAAACCCACAGAAAGTTGTAACGCCGAAGAAGTAAGTAAGTAATATGGAACAACCAGCGTGGTCCAGTGGTTAGAGCACTGCTTTACGGTGAGGAAAGTCTAGAGTTCAAAATTCCGACTCGATGCTTGGCGGGCGGCCTACCCACTTAAAATAATTGAGACTTGCATTCGAATGAACAAGGGGCAGTAATGAGGTTGTGTAATGCTTGATACTCACCACATCACCACGTGACACGCGATAACCCGGGGGGTGAGCAAGGATACGGGAGCTCTGACCTTGAAGGCCAAACTCCATTATGGGGTATAGAGCCTTACCATTACAATTAAAACAAACGTTACGAACATTAATTACAATAGAAAACGTTTGAAAATGTGAACCATTACAGCATACTAACTTGAGTAAAATAACGATTCCAAATTATGTTGAACAAGAAATGGAGATTTTATTCTAATTAACTATAACGTAAACCTGACACGACAGCATTAACGGAATTGCTTGAAATGAAATTCAGCAAAGACAAATTTAAATTTATATTATTAGAGATAATATAAACTTAAGGAAGGTCCAATTTATTTTTCACTTAACGTAAATATAAAATTTCCTTATTGGAATAAAGAGTCCAACTTGTTCGCTGTCTGCATTTCACTTAACACTGCAAGACACGAAATTCTATTCGTAAACAAAACGTTAGGTTTCGTAGAAGTAAATTAATTAAATATGAAAATTCGGAGTAAATTAATGCAAGTTGAAAGTTAATTTCGCCCTAATTTAAGTTACCTAATTTCAGCTTGAAAGTTTTAATCGTTTGCAGTACTAAACGCATTAAATATTTCGAAACTTCACAGGTCGCACAGCACAAATGGCAAAATTAATAGGAGCCTTTCGGATGAATAAAATATATCGGCACACTTGTTGCACAAATTAGATGAAACTTGTACGCAATGCATCGATGAAGGTAGTATAAATATTTCATAGGCAAATGGAAATTTAATAACGCGAAATCGAGAAGTTCTGTGTGCAATTAACCCCTAAAGCCCAAGTTCGCGGCTCACTCATAGATAATGCCAAACTATCAAAGTTGGAGATTGCGACAAATGGTTGTAATTGGTGGTTGGACGGCTTCGCAGTATTTTTCGCGGCTCGCTGAATACTGATAGATGATGGAACTCGCGATAAGGCTCTTAGTCGAACTCGAGAATTAATGTTCAGAAGTCCAAAGTTGTTAGTGTAATTTTTCTGAATTGCTTCTTGTGTTTCTTTCAACTTAAGTTTGAATCACTCTCGAAAAGCCAATGTGACGTAACTCTGCTCCTTAGTCATATAAAAAGTTGGAGCTCGATTTGAACTGTCACAACGTAATTTAGACCCAAGATAATTTAGTAGAAGTTGCGTAAATACTTGAAATTTTCGAGCGGTGACGGTGGTATCTGAGTGAAGTTTTGAGAGTGGAAAAAGTTTTAAATTAATGCAGCGCTACAGTGCGTTTTAAGTTTTTATATCTGGCTTGAAGGGGTTTGGAAAGCTAATTTATTTCGTTTGGATAGAGTGCAGAGCTTAGACGAGAAGTTCCTGATTTAGATAGCGTTTCTCTCAGCCAGTTTTCTTAGGGAAAGAAATTTCTCTCGCATCACTTCAATATAAAACACCCAATCAATCGGAAATTCACAATAACCGGGCGACGTGCAATATATTCATGAAGCAGAAACGGAGCTCAAAATTGAATTTCGGAAAATTGACTTTTACATGCCATTTTGTTTTACAATTATTTTTAAGTAATACCTTCTACTGTCTGTTGCGGGAGAAAACTTTGATAGCGGGTTGGTTAATAAAGCTTTTTAATCAAGCAAGGAACCGATGAACAGTTAACTCACCCTCGAAGTCGACTTTACGGAGGTATTTCAGGAGTTCAGTGCCTTTCGTTGGCTTCATCGCGTCGCACAATCCAGGACGGCCATGACATAAATCTTTATGCATGTCTCTGAAAGCAGAAGATGGTTTCGTAAATTTAAGTACTCATAATAACTTACTGCAGGACTAAGCTAGCTTTTTTTTACCATATTTTCCTCAGCAGAGTTTTATATTTAATAATGTTTTATGTTGTCGGCTAAAATTTCACGCTCCCGGGATACAGTTGACAAAGTCTGCTGGGTAAAAATATGCTAGGAAGAAATGCTGACAGCATTTAGCTTTTTAATCAAAAGCTTATATTCTACTACGTATTTGGTACATGGAGATGCACATGTAATTTACAATAAATGATAAACATTGTCTAGAAAATAATGCAAGAAGGAGATCACATTAAATGAACTAAAATTAATAGGTATGGTACATGTTTTGCTGATTTACGTCAACTTATTCACTGGTCAGGTTAAATTTATAAAAAAAAACTTACATTTATTGCGAATATGCACTAAAAAATTGTATCAACAAAGTATTCGATCGCCTGCAAAATAATAATGAAATTTGCATATTAATTTAAATATATTTTAGGGCACCAACTTCTAACGTCGTAGTCCTTTAATAAGAGACCATATTTTTTGTCTCTCTTATGTCGTATTATTGCACCTACAAGAGAGTAAAATGCAAGGTTCCAATTTGTAAGTCATTGTTCGGGAAATTTCTGTGTAACTACCCATATAACCAAAGTTAACCGCGATTGTCCACAACGTGATCGTTTCTGAACCTGGAAAGGTGACCTACCTGTGGTAACCTAAAGACGTCGTTGGTACATCCGTAGTGATTACCAAAACTACAGTATCCATTACGTTCAACTTAAAGTTGAGAAATGGTTATTCTAAATAGTTAACTTATCGCAACCAAAAAGGTTGACTTTTGACTAACTTTCAAGAGCACATTATAGCTGAAATTATCTTTAAAGCGACCTACAGTGGTTAGTTTTCGGTTACATGCTCTATAACAGCTTTTAAAAGTTAATAGAATGATACTTGTAAATCCCTGCTAAAAGATAACCATAGTAAGCTGATAATAGTTGCACATACTGTTGTGAATAACTAGGTATATTGCAATTGGGTTTACAAATATTTTCAACTTGAATATAAATTGTTTATTTTCCATTTTTCAATTACTTACTTACAGAAATGAGTAACTAATCGTTTCTGAAGTAAAAGGTGATCGTTAAATTCTTGTGGCATTTGTTGAAATAAATCCACAGAAGAAAGAATCTTTTAGAATCCTTATAGATTAATCACGGCTACTTACGTTATCTGCCTTTCGATTAGAACCGAAATTACTTTAAGCATTATGAAGAGGATAAGTAAAATAAGGGATTAGTAATTCCATGACGGTTATTTAGTATTGTGGGTTTAACAACAAAATTTAACATGGCGATAATCGATCATTTTTTTATTTTATAAAAAAATTCAACAAGTATTACAACAGGAATATGTATCGGTCCACAATGAAAATTATAAAGGGGTGGACAGTTGGACGGCATAAGACATGCGCTGCACCTCCCGGGTTTTCTTTCTAAAGCCATTAGCGTTTGCAAATCATGGGTAACGGTCATACTCTTAAAAAAAGTAGCATCCATTTTCAGTTACAGTCCCACCTTTAGTGTGTGCATACTTTCCAATAATTATAAAGGTAAGTGTTTCTCTTATACCATTAAATTTAATTGAATATTTTAATGTGTCAAGAACGGCCAGTTGTAATTTTTAGGTTAAGCTCTTGCTGGTTGGTGGTAACAACGTTTGAAATGCAACTAGAAGGATCTGTTCTATGCTGGTGAAACACCGCCATTATTGGTTTAAACTATATCGGTACCCATCAAATGTTCAAGCTACAGGGATTGAATATAATCCGAGTAACCAATTGGTATCTTAGACTTTCGTTAATATGACATATTTTATAATTTCAGTTACATTTACATCGAATGTCCCGGAATAAACGGAATAAACAAACAACTTATGCCAACTAGCTCTGTTATCTTAGGGAATTACTCGTGGCTTCAACAAAAAGTTGGAAACGTTCAACAAAAAATCGTCACTTTGCTTTACTGTCACTTCGTGCACAAAGAAGTTCAAAATTAAAAAAAAAAAAATTAACACGCGCAAGTTTTTACTTCCCTCATTATGCTTTACTGACACCGAAATTAGTTCATGTTTTATCTGCACCAACCTTTTCACAGATGTTAGGCATGCAAAAATGCCCCTGGACTGCCACTCCACCAGTACACAGACCGCACTCCTCTTCGCCAGGCTGGTTCTGCTTACCGGGTACTGCCGTCATTTCCCGACATGCAATACTTGTCCATTTCCATTAACGATGATTAAAACTCACATTTCATTTGATGATGCTCTATTCTCCTTTTCAATATTACAATTTTTATGACATACCAAAATAAAAAAATCGAAAACAAACCCCCAAACAAAAAAACAACAAACTTCCTTTTTAATTTTCCTTAACTACCAATGATTATACAAAGATTATGACAGATGGGAAACTGCCATGCTGTTAAAACCCATTTTTAAAATATTATTAATGTACACAACAAATCATAATAAAACCTTTAGAAGGCACTTTTGGCCAATTAGTATTTAAGCCCCCCATTATAATATCACAGCAATATATTTATATATATATATATAATTTTGTTAACAAATTATTATTTACTTTCAGTTGCAGTGCCAATGATCGTTCCTGGTGCTACAGAATTAGACATTTTATCCCCTACAAAAGCATGGGTCAGGAAGTCCGCAGTAAGGCTTAAGAAGTCGCAGTAAATACACTGTCGTGGATATTATGGTTAAAATGGATACTTTCTGTGACTACATAATTTTTGTATTTCAAATATTTCTCTAATAATAAATAGCAGTTGTTTGTAATGCATTTTTGATTTACTCATTCTATAAGAAATAAAATGTTCTTAATTCAAACCGCAATAGCATACCTTAAGCCGATGTCCCACTGTAAAAATTTGTATAAAAACTTTTTATACAAATTTGTATACAAACGGTGTGACGTCATGCACCATAAAATTATTTTTAAGGTATGTCCCACTGTCAAGTATTTGGTCAAAAGTTTTCCTACAAACCTGATCAGCTGTTTGAGCCAACACTGAAAAGTGAGGTTAAAATTGGTTTATTGCGGTTGGCGCTTAAAGTTTTTGCTGTTTTAATTTATGCAATGGAAAGTTTAAATCCGAACCAAAATTTACTGCTAACTGCGCTTACAATGAGTTTGATTGGATACACACTTATCCAAAAACAAAAAGCCAAAAAAAAATAAACGTAGATGGTGGGTTAGGCCGTGGTTAAAGAAACGAAAGCAAGAAAGTGGTCGATGTGTGCTTTCAATGGTGGAAAGTGAACTTGAACATGAAGATGAAGATTGGCGGGAGGTTTCGCGCCGCAATTCAAATATCCAGAAGGTAGGCGGGCCGTTAACGCCCAATCAAATGCTTGCTTTCGTCCAAATTATAGAAACGATTCTATTTCAGAAGTTTGTATAAAAACATTTTACGTGACGTCATTAAAATACAGACACCGTAAAACTATTTTACCGTGACGTCATTTGTATAAAACGGCTTGCTGTCACACTGTCAAAATCGTGTTTATAAATCTTTTATAAAAGTTTTTATACAAATTTGTACAGTGGGACATCGGCTTTACAGATACACTTAAAGGGTGTTTTTCGACAGAATGAGCTGTTAGCTTCTAGTTATGATTCTCAGTTCACTTATTCCATCAATATGATTATCCTTCAAATATAATTTTCTTCGGATGTTATAACGGTTTACCACAGAGCATAACTTTTGTGTATGTTGGGGGGATGCCCAAAAGTCGACTTTCAAGGTTAACTTTTGGGTACGTCAAGAAGGTGCCCAACAGATGATTTTCTAGGTTAGCTTTTGAACATCTTTTATGGTTAACCAAAAGCTGATTTTCAAGGTTAGCTTTTGGACACCTACTGTGGTTAACTAAAAGATGTCTTTGAAGGTTAGCTTATGGACATCTTTTATGGTTAACCTTTCAGCGACCTTGAGGGTTCCTGAAGGTTGCTCTATGGTTAACTAATTTGTGACATAGTAAACCTACAGGTTAACTTCTGGTTGACTAATGGTGGTCTTCTATTTTTGAGAGGTTAACTTTTAGCTATCTTTTGGGTAACTTTGATAATGTGGGTATTGACTGGTTTAATCGTTTCCTGTAGTACAACGATTAATTGAGAGCTATGAAACCACAGGTTTAGCACAACCACTGACGCACCCTAGCCCCCCTCGTTCTAAAAAAGGACTACCGCGGCATGCAAATGACAAAATTAAAAATGCAACCTTGGATAAATTTTTTTGGAGTTCTAATACCATTAATTTAAATTTTAAACCTGGAGATATATGTTCTGCTAAATAATGTATATTAAAGGAAAAATTTAATAAAGAACAATGAATTGGCCAAGAAAAAATAAGCATTGCTGAGCGCTTACGAGGTTAGGCAATGTAATTTCCGTACTGGTACAATAAAAAAACAGAATTGAAACGACACGAAAGGTATGTGAAATAGATTCAAAGTAATTTTCCTTTACTTTAACACAATGTCCTGAAATTGTAGGAAAAAGAAAAATGTCTGCTGGTCGCAAGTGAATAGGGTAGTGATTAATCTGTACAACGTCGTGTTTCGTGGGAAATGACTTTACAATTAGTGTAGAATGGGCAGGTGCATTGTTATACAACGAAAACCAACTACTCTTTTCTAAAAATTCTGGTGGCCTCGAGAAATGCCCCGCAATAATTGCTTCATCATTTCGACGTGGAATGCAGTATTTACTGTTTGTCGTTCAGGCACACATTCTATATCGATCAAATAGTATTTTTCTGATTTGGCATTTTTGCAAACGTTACTTTTTGGATTTTGGCGATGACTTTCTAATACATTGCATGCTGTGAATTCCAGAATTCCAGGTTCGTACTAAGACATCCATAACTCATCACTAGTTGCAATTCAGTAAAGATAATTTTAATTATCGTTATAAGTATGCGCACGATACAACTTTATTCCGTTTTGGTCATTTGTAAGATCGCGCGGAAGAACTTTCCACAGATGTATCTCTTTCCCAAATCGTTTGCCCCAATTTTACCAGCTCTTAGGACCAAAACTGCATTTCAAAAGATCAACAGATGCCCAGATGAAGCTGAAGTTTTGATGTTTTATGTTTATCAGAATACTCTTTTAAATTCATATCGTAGAGTGCTGGTCTTTTTTCAACTTCTTCAATAAGTAAATCGTTATCTATGTCGTCTTTATGTACAGACACGTTTTGCTGAGATGTAAACGCCACCGACTCCATCACGCAGACGTTGTCGCCTTGATTGTCAAAGCTCAACTGACGGGGAGCGTACAGGGGGGTGACATTTTTGTCACCGTTGCGTGCACGGCCATTGAAATCTAGCGACCCGGTGACAGTTTTGTCACGGGCATGTTCGTGCGCGCTAGCCCACGGTGTTATCACCGTTCACAGTTATCAATACTTCCTAAGTTGGAGTTTTCTCTAATTTACAGCAAAATTTAATATTAACTCGTTGCTGCAGCGTTAATCCCGGAAATCAATTGACAAACATCGTATAACTAAAATAAATATTATAAATACTGCAGGACTTAAAAGTTTCCAAAATTTCGGAAAGCCCATGAGAAGCCATACAGATGTAAATCTTTGGTAAAAATATTACGTTAATGTAGTTTGGAATGTCATTCTATACAGTAATTTCGAACTGTCCTGTTTTTGTGCCAGTAGATCAATGCAGGTCCATAAAAATACTAAATAATACAAAATATCAGGAAGCATTGGGAAGCGCTAAAGTAGGGATGAGGTTATTCATTAAGAAACACGTTTTAGGAGGGAGTTGCAACATCTCATGCATTAAAATGATGTTAAAGTCAATCCAATCAGATTGATAAAGCGGGCGAGTGCACCAAAATATAAATACATGCGAAGAATTTAAATAAAAAATATCAAAATAAAGTGTTTTCTATTCAAATAGAAATGGAGAGATCAGCGAGCTGATGCGGAAATATAATAAAAGAACACAGGTTGGCAGACACATAATAAAAATGTAATAATAAGATAGTATACAGTGTGTTTCAAAACAATGAGAGCAATGCAGGAACATAAACAACGTACATATACAACATCTTCACACTGTTTATTTACCATTTGTCAAAAAAAATTTGAAACACCATGTGATAGTCCATGTGTTAATTAGTTTACTAATAAAAAAATAGTATTATTTAGATATCATCAGTAGAGTAGAAGTGTATACACTTGCCGTTGTTCGGAGCCCACGTTAAGCTGTAGGTCCTCTAGTCTGTGCCATTTAAAACGCCTAACGAAGGCATAGGAAAGAAGTTGGATACGTACAAAATATTAGTATGGAAATATCTCTTTCTTTCTATTTGGTCAGGATATTTTAAAATTATACTGTATTTGTACAAAATGTAATAAACCTTACAGCTTTTAGTTAATCTGCTCTCTCTCTAATAATAACAGTATAAAAACCTCTAAATTATATGTGTTTACTGTTTTCCTGTAGAGGATGTAATAATATCATTATATTAAAAGAATAAACATAACTTGTTTAAAAATAGTTCACTGCAACGCCGAATATGATTCTAGTATCTACATTCAATGTTTCCGCTACAAACAACATGAGTCTAGAAACTATTCATAGTATATTCTGATAAAATAAATTAAGTTTGACATGAATATTTAAATATTAACGTTAATTTTTGGGGTGGCGATAAGGCCTATCGGTTTAGTTTTGTTTTCTTAGAATCTGCTCCTGCTATGAGATTTTAAAAGTGATAAAGTATTCAAGCGGTATGTTTAAAAATCAACAAGTAGGTATGGCACTGTGGGATGTTGTTCGAAGAAAATTGGGTTTCGCAGGGAGATTGCTTTTTATATTATACAAACATTGAAACACCCACCCTCATTTAAACTTGATTTAACTGGAAAGTTTTAGATGTAGGTACAGAGAAAACATTTGTGTAGAAACATAGATTTATGTATACATTGCAAAGAAATTGGCATTTGATTTAGTAAATTGATTATAATTCAACTATAGTAATAAAGACAGATTCACAGAAATTTAAAACTACAAAGTTATTGAAAATGTGCACAGCCCAGAATCATAAAATCGAATTCACCTTTTCTGTAAAATAATAAATACAAATATGTGCGTGAACTTATAAAAAACAGTATTCAATTCAAGTTTATTTTTCTATTCGTTTAAACTAAAAGTAAAGTAATTGACACTGTATTTAACATATAATTTCCTAAGGTATTCTATTTGAAGGAACAGAGATCGGAAAGTAAAATGACATGTCTGAAGATAATCTAAGATATAAAGAAAAAATACATAGTTTTGTTTTTGCTTGGTGACTTCTTTACATTGAACACATTTTTATGTAAATGAAAAGATGGACAATTTTCCCGCCAAAAATTTCGTAATTAATGTATTCAGCTGTTCCGATTATTACAGTCCATCCACCAATATCGTTGTTAAATATATTTTCCGGATTCTAAATGTAGTTAAAATAGTTTTACAAGGAGACATAACATACACACTTTTACTACAAAAATATATTATATATAATAATTAAAAAATTGTAGAAAATTGCAGGCGCGAGTTTCTACAATATACAAAAACAATTTTTTTCAAAAATCTTCTAGGAGTTTGCCACTTTCAGTTTTATTTTCAAAAACTTTGTATACATAAGGCCTATTAAATAACTTAAGGTTTATACCAATTGTATTAACAATTTTTGAGTAATGTAAACGAGCTTCGGTAATAAACGAAAATAAATTTTGTAACAATTAACCTTATAAATGCCGTTTTAAAAAAATATAATTTAAAATTTTAGTGGCACTTGTCTGTAATATCGCAGTTTCAAAATTGCAGATTAACTACCAAAAAAATCTAATACCTTTATGCATCCTGTTCTGGAGTTTAGTAAACACTTATAATTTAGGTAAATTTTCATTTCAGTAAAGCACACCAGCGGCTATTTTATAAAAATGTATGTATTTTTTTAAATATTGGATTTAAAATTTTTACCGAAATATCAAGGGGAGTATCAAATCTTCCCAGCCTGACCTTTTTCCAAACCTTCAACTGTTAACCTAATTCTAACACAATAGGTAAAATTTACTTAGGTGTAGTTATGCGCATAGAAGTTTTTTTGAGGTTAGCGTTTGAATCACGAATAAGCATTACATTTATGATGCTGGAAAGCACTGCAAAACAGATTAAAGAACTGTTCCAATAATCTCTATTTACGTTAATACATTATTGCAACGTTCTAAAAGTTTTTGAAACAGCCAGCAAAGGCGGCCGAAGAAACTGCTTGACATACAGCGGTTGTATTTTGCTTAATGTTTTCTATGTCCTGAAACAGTTTCCCTTTGAGAATAGCTTTCCGCTTTTGAAAAGAGAGAAAGCCTACTGGTGCCAAGACTGGTAATGGGAGAATGACTGACATCAACAACGCCGGGTTACATAAGAAATGACTTCGCAATTAGTGCAGAATGGACAGGTGCATTGTCATGCAACAAGAACCAACTATCCTGCTTCCAAAATGGGCGGATGCCCTCAAGAAATACACTACAATAATATCTTGATCACTTCAACGTAGATGCACTATTTGCAAAGGAATCATTTTGCTTTTGGTGAACATTTTCCAATCCACTGTCATGTTCTGAAGTTTCGTTTCATGACCGTATTGAAACATTCGTGATTTTTTCTAATGACAATGCAGTTAAAGAAATTTATTGTATCGACAAGTCTGAACGAAGTCTGCGCAGAATGTAACTCTTTCTTATTTTTCTGGATCCGTAAGACTGCAGAACAAACTTTGTACAGATCTACCCCTATTCCCATTCTTGATGTAAAACTTATCAAATCGTCTTTATACTGATGTTCATTCGGAGTCTGCATTTCGAGAAATCACTGGACGCTCGAATGTCATCTTGAACAGATGTAATACGAACATGAAGAATGAAGAAAGTGTCTGCGAGGTGGCTGCCGAGGAACTATTTCGATTCCGATAAGCAGAAACGACTGAAATATTCGATGAAGAATTGTACCCCACTAGATAGTAATACGGACATGAAGAATGAAGAAAGTGTCTGCGAGGTGGCTGCCGAGGAACTTTTACGATTCCGATAAGCAGAAATGACTGAAACATTCGATGAAGAATTGTACCCCACTAGATAGTAATACGGACATGAAGAATGAAGAAAGTGTCTGCGAGGTGGCTGCCGAGGAACTTTTTCGATTCCGATAAGCAGAAATGACTGAAACATT
>JABXWE010008634.1:0-28703 GCA_014611495.1 Limonius californicus | reverse complement strand
AAGGGGCACCGCAGATATTTGGCGGGACTTCTTACAAGCCTTGTAAGTCTATTCGTTACGAGGCAAGGTTTTAGGATAGCACTTGAACAACCGTTTTGAGGAAAATATCTCTACTGTTGAATAAAGATGATATGAACAGTTTCCAGTATGGGAAAGTCCAGGGAGGCAGTCGCGTCCACTTATTTAAATTTAGAATAGGTTGAATTCATATGAAAACAATTTTAAATGTTAAAGCATTTTCTGATAGATCAACAAAATTAGGCTCATTTATGGTAACGTATTTTATAATAGCTTATTCAGACGATACGTTGATCAAATCTCAAATACGTAAATGTTATAAAATCTTATTAAAATGGTTTCAAATGCATCCGTAGCAATAGTAAAATAATTAGAAGAATATAAATCTATTTTGATGAACATTTCAGTTGAACAGAATTCTAATAAAAAAGTATTCCATTATTTATTGCATAGGAAGAATACTTGCTGCTTCTTGAAGTTTGAAATTCAAATGCTGCTTATTTTTAGTAACCTAACTAAATTAATAGATATTATTGATGGAAGTAGTTCTCCATCAACTTAAGATATTAACAATAAAAATGACTGCTGCATACGTTCAAATTGCAGATTTTTGATTCTAAGGTTCTGTTAACAACACGACTGTTAGATATGGCATCAAGGTAAATCTAAGCAAGGCTGATTGTAATTTCTATTTAATGTGACACTGCTGTTTCAAAGTTTACAGTTGTCAAACACATTTTTGTGTTTTTTCTTGTAAATTCCTTTTCACTTGCATTAATGGAATACACATTTGCTGACTATACAGCCATGATTTGGATTCTGGGAGAGGTTGGTGGTATTGTAATCTAGCAGCAAGGCTATATTGTGAACGCTATTCAAATAGAATAGATCCAAACCACACAGTTATTAAACGAACTGACTAACGGCTACAAGAGAGAGGAAGCGTTGGTGTAAGAAGAAGTAGTGGTGGTCGTCCATTTATGGTAAGCCTGTGGGAGCCTACGGGAAGCGTACGTGGTATTTCTTGGATTGTAGATGTACCAAAGTCGACAGTAAAAAGAATATTACACAACAACTGCCTACATCCTTTTCGAAAAACCGAAAGTGCAACACTTATTACCACACTTACCACTTCAATAGTTATTAATTCAACATCAGTAAAATCCGAATTTTATTGGCAATATTTTGTGCACAGATTAGACGACATTTAGGCAAGATGGGATTTACAATAGTCATAATAATCATGTGTGGGCAGATGAGAACCTGCGTGCAACTCATGTTCGAAGTCATCGATATCGATACGATGTTAATGTTTGGACTGGTATAGTAAATAATTATTTAATTGGTCCTAATTGGTTATTCTGCCAAGTCGTCTTTTGCTGAAAATTTTCTACATTTTTTAAATGCGGATTTCCAAATACTATTGGAAAATATTCCACTAATAATTAGACAAAATCTGTGATACCAACAAGATGCTGCTCCAGCACATTATGGAATCATGGTTCGAGATTGGCTGAGGTAACACCCTTAGGTTGATATTTATGGGGTTATCTGAAGGATTTGGTGTATATCTCATAACAATGTTCACGATGTAACAAATCGTAATTAATCAAGCGGCTACAAATTTAACCGAACACAAGCTCCAACGCGTACTATTAAGTTCAGTTGCAGACAGACGTGAAGAATTCCATAAAGTTGGTGGATGGTGATGACCATTTTGAACAGCTCCATTACTTTACAGAAAACTTTAAATTCTGATTTGTTTCTGTCCTATATTTGTATTCTTTTTGTTGATAAGCAATTTGTGTTTAGGTAATGAAAAGAATTTATAACTACTTTATTCAGCTGTGGATTACCCCTATTGGGGATACTACAAAAAAAGCGCCGGTAACTCTACCTCAGGGTGGTGTGGAAATGCGTTGCTTAATAAATGATTTCTGTTGTCAAAAGCGTCGACTGGCCTAGATAATAAAATATTTTTTAATAGTTTTCCATAGCAGCTGCAAAAAGAGTCTCCGTATGGCATACAACATGCATATTACACAGTTGCCGAGTTTCTACTTCTTGTCGTGGTTCACGTGAAGAAACTAGCCTGCGAAAAATATATATTTTAGCTGTTTTATATTTAGTATCCACAGAGCTATGAAGTGTTCCATCGTGAGTTATGGAACACCCTGTATAAAAGCGCTGGATTTCATCTAAAATATAAATACAATAATTTATTTTGTTAACCATTACTTTGCACTAACATTCTTCTCAGGAACAAAATTTCTGATACTTGCTGTCAAGGTATTAGTTATTGAAAAATTCTCATCAAGTTTAAAAAGAAGGTTTAAAGAGAATATCGAAACCAAATCGCACTGAAAATTCTTAATAACGTATGGTAGGAGCAGCACATAAATAGAGCTGTAAAATGTAGAAGTTAACATATTGATATACGTGGTGACCTTTTTCAAACGCTCCACCCTAAATATCTGGAGAATGAAATAAGATATTGAACCGCGATAAACGGGATGTTTTAGGGTGCAAAGAGGGACACAATATGGTATTAGAATTGTCAAGTACCTACTTATTCCGTCACCCTAGTGCCTCCACCTTCAATATACTCGTATTAAATAGTAGTAGTGGTATACGTTGTGATGTATCATTTTAAATACTTTAAGTCCGAAAAGTACTAACTAGCAGAGGAAATCGGACTTGATATTAAAGAAATAAGTTTACTATCCATGATCATTCGTTAGATTTTTAAATTTTATTTTATTTGCTGTTACTTTAGTTAAATGAAAATTAGTTAGAAGAGGAGCAGCTGCGGCTGTTATCAAAAACACATGTTGAGAAGCTTGTTTGTAGTAGATATGTAATCAAAAACTTTATATAATTTAAAGAATGAGAATCAAATCAGAAGAAAAGGTATTAGCAGTCTAGATTTCTAGAATATTAGATAAAATCATACAAATTTACCCTTTGGGAAAAAGGCTTCAAATCCAACTCAGTCTGCCTGCCAACTTTCTTCTGTGGCTACTGAACAAAATGGTGCAAATAGAAACTTTGGTGGAAATAGCTTTCAATACTCAGTATGTTTTCCAACTTTTCGCTGGTATTGGAATTTCAAAATGTACAATTCAAAAGATATACAATTCTGATACGTATAAAATTTAATATATTCAGGTTCCGTAGCCGATTTTAGGCGGAGCAATATATAATATTAAAGAAAATGGTATACATATAATCTTTGGTAGAAATAGTTTTCAATCCAACTCAGTCTGCCCGCCACCTGTCCACTGCTACTGACATTTCAGAAGATATTATTCTGAAGATATACACACAGCCAGTGGCTCTAAAAATCGACTGAATTGGGAACTTAAATACTTACTCTTCTGCTCCACCTAGAAAATGTAAACGGGAAGACTTGCCTGCCTGCACATGTTGGAAAATATGATACCTAATGTAATATCTAATATGTTAGTGATTGGTGTGAGTAGGGACATTTAACATTTAATTTAAAAGACGACGCTCTTCCATGTTATGTATTGTCTGTAATATAACTGAACGGTTTCGTAGGTAATGAATCGGTTTAAGAGGACTACTAGAATGGCTATTACGATCCCCGTACCTAACGCCTTTCATTTTTTTGTAGGAAATCAATAGTTTCGCGACAAACTGAACTAGATAATGTTTCTGAAAAAGGTAGAACAATAGTTACGGGGTGATAGTGTATAAGGCTAGGATTCTGTCAGTGGTTTTTAAATATGTTCAATCGAGACGTACCCGACACAGTATTTTAGTGGTTACGCTTGGTTCCGTAATATGTTAATTCACAGAATTTTAGGTTGTGGCCACTCGATAAGTTTCATTTTTCTTCGGAAACCCCCACGAATTCTGAAAACATCGGTGTTGGGGTAGCTGTGATTACAAGACGATTTTTTGGGTGTTTTTTGTAGCAATATTATTATGGACACATGCGAAGTATGGAAGAAACTTACCTCTAAAATGCTGGAAACGGAGACCATTTTAATGACACAAAGTTTTGCCACAAAATTATAAATTTAAAGTCAATAAGAACAAAAGTATTTATAAAACCGATTGTGGCGTGGAACACCAGTTGTATTGTGTTTTGGCGTCGCAAAGTTGTATAGGCGGTAGTGTGCAATGTCGCATCCACTGTTCATAACATTCTTGGATTTGATAGAAAATACCTTCCACAATAAGAACGAATGGAGTATAGGATGCGGGAAACGGCAGAGATGCTCTATAAAGAACCGGCTTTATATGTATAAATACATGTATATCGCTATGAACCAACTCTATGTATTTTTTATTTCTTAATTTGTTTATTTAATTATTTAAGCTTGAGCATGAGATAAAATAAATTTCTAGTTGGAGGAAATTGAAAATAATAGCGTAGGTACACCTATACATTGGGCGCCTATTAACATCAAAACTATAATCAAGATAACTGACTCTATCTGAAAATCCAATAATAAATAAATCAGTCTATAAATTGTTTAACCAATAGATAAACCAAATACGTTTTGAACCAACCTGTATGAGATGATCTCAGGGTTAGCGTTATAATTGGAGCAAACTGTGTAGATTCGAACACTCGGGACAAGGTATACAAAGGTAAAGGCAAAGACACAGGAAATGCAAGCAAATTTAAACATTCAGGACTTATATCGTAAAACTCAATTAGAATTATCAGTGCTTTCTTTACCACAAAATAAAGTGACATACCTTTATTAATTAACAATAAACAACTTTAAACAAATAAATATCACTTCTTTAAGACATGATAGCATTTGCTTTGTCAATTAAAACCCACCTTGTTTATTCTTGCATGGAGGAATGTAGACTTGACCTTGAAGGATTTTCCGCAATCTCGAATTTCAAAACTTATCACGTTGGCGCGAACCTCGGTCTTGTGGTACGTGGACAAGCTCACAAGAGATGACGGCAGCAACTTCTGTTCCATAAATGTGTTCGAAGAAGTTGAATCAATAGAACGTTCTTTACTTAATTTAAACTTTACGAACAAGTAAGTAGATGCTTATTTCATTAATGTCTTTTATTGGAATGATTCATAAAATTGTTCGTAGAACTTGTATTGTTAATAATAATATTAAAACCTCCAAATTTGACTTTATCGTAAACTTTTGTGATGGAATTTCTTCTTAATATCAATGTAACGCAGCACTTTTATTAATTATATTATTCATATTGATATTTAAATTTAATTATATATTATAGATGTGAAGTTATAACTGGATGGCATTGATATTTATGTTTCATTGTCATTCCAATTGTTGACCTATTCATCAACAAAAATCCAGCGCAAAACAATCGACAATCGAGGAACGCTTACTCCATTATGCGACTAAATTCTTATTTTGTCGAAATTTACCCGAATTGTTTGTTTTATTACAAAAAACACATAAATAATTACACAAATTCACATATTTGTGGAGCTGCAGAAAGAGTGTGCTTTCAGTTTGGTTGTAAATATGCAACTCTCAACTTTTACTAATAAAATTCAACTTTGTTTTTGCCCTTTACTAAGGCAATGGCTTAGGAATATGAAAAAGTGAATGCGAACCACACAGAATCAGCCAATCAGGGCTAAGCATTAATTGACCAAAATTTAATAAATATTTATAAATTACAATAACTATCTTATAAATAAATTTTCATCAAAATGATAAACATCACTGTGTTACACATTAAAAAATGAACATTTTTCAATTTTCAATAGAACGGTGCCAGAACGCATTGTACACCCGAACCTGCAACTAAGAAGGGATATAATAGACTTATTAGTAGAAACAAAAAATCCCTCTGCACCAAGATCTTGCAATTTGACCTTTGCCGATTTTTTGTGTGGCCTTATATCAAAAATACTATATTTTAAACACCTATTAAAATTTTTGATTTAGAAAAGTTTGAAGAAGTAAATAACGTGCTCCATTTTTGGGGAACGCATTGAATGATGTCAGATGTTTCGAAAAGTATTGAAGCAGGTGGTGGAATTTTGATCATCTTTTATAATGAAAATAATAACATTTCTAGTAAAATGCAACTACAGTTTTCTACTATTTCTTCCAAATTTCAAATATCTCAGCAGTTTGTTGTTTAATGGTTTTTGTTTAATTTTTCTTATAATGAAAAGTTAAATAAACAGGTAACCCGTTGAACAGAAGGTTTATGGGTTGCCTAACTTTCACCTGTAATTTACACTGTATGAATTGAAGGATAATATACGTTTCTCAAGTCAAATACAAATTCTATAGCTTTTGAACACTGTTGCATATATGTGAAGGATTGTTAATTCCTATCATTTGTATAGTATTAACATAAATGATGACCCTTAGCAGAAGTTGTGTGAAAAATTCTATCATGTAAGGTTTTTATTTTAAAATTCAACAATATAAATACTTCAATAACAGAAGGTTTACAGAACAAGTAAAATGTTTTCCCATTATTTATTATAATATACTTTTGTTTATGACATTCTTAAGATTATTAAAAATGCAAAGTACTGAAATATTTAAAACTGTATTGAAAACAGATTTTATATTATTAGAAAGCTATTTTTGGATCAGAATTCTGTGCTTCTACTATAATTACGCTGTTTCAAGAACGTCCCAAAAGTGACATACACTCACCTCTTGTGGAACGTGGTTAGATGATGTTTCTTGGGTTCATGATTGCAGATGGAAATTCCTTGCCGCAGAGAAACATACAAGGGATTCCACAAGGTTCACTCTTATGAGTGCGGAATGTGGCGAATAAAAGTGTTAAGATTCGCAGTACATGTGTGTCCTCACCCTTCTTTTAACTGCTCCCCCCGCACTCCTCAAGGAGCTGGGCCGCACTCATTTCCCATCAGCCAGCCTTCTTTTGCGGGGCTCATTAAGTCTTGTATCGATCGTCCGGGTCTTCTTCCACACTTCTTACAGCGTGTGAGAATTTTAATATGCAGCACTGTGTACGCGCCCCTCATTAATGCAAAGATTGTTGGAATTGAATAGCTGTCTTGAGGCTTTTCTTGAAAATGTGGGATGTGCTTACGTTCCGACGCTGTTTAACCGATGGATGCTGCTCGTCGGTGCGTTGGTGTTTTACAGACCCCTTCAAAAATTTTATTTCAGATTATTATTAAGAAAACTCATGTCTCTATATCATCAGTTATTGATTATGTATTGTTTATTGGGTAAATAATTATTTAATTAATTATAGCACTTTCAAAATTTTGTTTATAGATAAACTGAAATTATGTTTTCCATCCGAATGTATACATATACCTAATGTACGTTACCTACAGAATCCACAAAAGTAGTTCATTGAAAGTATTTCTTGGAAAGGAATACCTGTTGTACTAACATTGCAATATTAGATAGAACATTCAAACATAGGGCTCTAACGGAGATAACCTGACTTATTTCTAGATTTAGTAAAGTTATATTTTGCTACACTGCAGAAATAGATTGTTTACCACATTTGGACCGATGTTGTTTTCGCATCGTAATGCGGTGTAAACTTGGATTCTATGTACTCAGGTTGTTTTAATTTGAGGATATTCATGTTCATAAAGGTGTAGACGAAAGTTTAAAGTTTTATTTATGCATTTTTGAGCTGCAATTATCAAAATATGAGTAAAATTGTAATAAATTTGACAGTTACATTTAATTTGTAATTTTGTTGAACTTTAACTTTTCTTTTGAGAAAACTGTGTATATAGTAATGTGATAGTGTATGTAAAGAAGCTATGAGTTCATTTAGATAATAATTAGATTTAATTGTTATCAATTTATTTAACAATTAATGTAAAAGTATTTGTGAAGTTCTAAGTGGATTTTCGAAAGTATGACAAGTGAGGTATCACAATGTTCATTTTTTAATGTGTAACACAGCGATGGTTTTCATTTTGATGAAAATTTATCAATTTATGCTCGGCCCTGATTGGCTGATTTTGTGTGATTCGCATTCATTTTTTCACATTCCTACGCCGTTGTCTTGGCAACGGGCAAAAAAGTGGAGTTTTATAAATAAAAGTTTGAGAGTTGCTTATTTACCACCAAGCTGAAAGCACGCTTTTTCTGCAGCTCCGTAAATATGTAAATTTGTGTAATTATTTATCTGTTTCTTGTAATTAAACAAAGTGTTAATATTTGAGTACATCTTCGAAGTGTTGTAATTAACTTACGGCTGAGATTTTAGGTATTTTTCGACAAAATAAGAATTTCGTTGCAGAATGGTCGATTGTTTTTCGCTCGTCTTTTGTTTGTGGATCGGTATACAAATGCAATGACAATAAAACATAAATATTAGTGTCATCCGATTATAACTTCACATCTACAAGATATAATTAAAAATAATTATCTGCATTAATAATTCAATTTAAATAAAAGTGCTTCGTTACATTGATATTAAAAAAACTCCATCACAAAAGTTTATGATAAAGTCGAATTTAGAGGTTATAATATTATTATTAACAATATAATTTCATGGATCATTCCAATAAAAGAAATTAATGGAAAACTTACTTGTTGCTAAAATTTAAACTAAATAAAGACGGTCTATTGTTTTAATTTCTTCAAACACATTTACGGAACATAAGTTGCAGCCGTTATCTTTTATAAGCTTGTCCACGTGCCACAAGACCGAGGTTCCTCGATGCAAGAGTAAACAAGGTGGGTTTTAATTGATTAAGCAAATGTTATCAAGTCTTAAAGAAGTGATATTTATTTGTTTAAAATTGTTTATTGTTAATTAATAAAGTTATGTCACTTTGTTTTGTGGTAAAGAAAGCATTGATAATTCTGTTTTGAATTTTACGATATAATTCCTGAATCAATCAGTATTTTTAATTTCTGTTTTGTGTTTACGAAAATGCAGCGACATTCGTTATGTCGAGGCATTTTCGTAAATGAAACAGAAATTAAAAATACAGTTTCTATAACACCAAAATATTTAATTGAGTTACCATTGTTCTTTACTGTAGGTCACAAGCACTACCTGATAATTGCACGTCGTAGCGACAACCTAAAACGTGGGACCAGCATTTTAAGGCAAACGGTTGCCTCTACGCGTAAGAGTACCTTATTTTTGTACTTTTTAATTCTCTTTCAGAAAATAATTTAAAATTTTAAAATGTTCTACTAATAACAAAGTTAGAGGCAATATAAAATTTCAGTGGTAGGTTAAGTGCCTCTTACGGTCAAGTCTGGTTAATGAAAATAATTATATCACTGTACTACATAATGGTAAGTATTTGTACCAAATTTGAAAGAAATATCTTTAGATTTGTGGAAATTATAATAAAAAGAAAAAGTAAAAATTTGAACTTTAAGGCCCTATAACTTCTTAAGGAAGGACTTTCTGCCTAAGGTATATTAGGTTTAATCGGTTTATTTTAAACTAAAGGGTCTATCACTAAACGCTGGCCCATTCTTTCTGAGACACCCTGTATACAGGGTGTGTATAAATTAACGAAAAAGCTACGCGTGGCAATTTTCTTCGTAAAATTCGTAATCGAGAATCTTAATACTTTCATTTTGTGCTATGCTTCTTGTGTTCTCAGGGACCATTTCCAAGAAACCTACATTTGGCAACACTACAGCCAAACAGGTGTTGTTCCAATGTACGGTAACTAATTATAATAATATCTATTCGAAAAAGCCCCAAAGAAAAAAGTCTAAAGGATTGAGATCGGGTGATCCCGCACGCCATAAAATGGGATCGTTGCGACCAGTCCATCTGTTGGGCTAGTGTTTCTCCAACCACTCTCTTACATTATGGGCAAAATGAGTAGAAGCTCCATCATGCATGTGTTATATCATATTAGGTAGTACGTTCAAAGGCATCTCATCAATGACTTGTTCCAAAACATGGAGATATTTATCGGCATTAAAAAGATTTGGTTTGTAAATTGTTCCAACAACCCTGTGATTTATTTTGCCCATTCATACATTAATAAAAAACCTTCTTTGGTGACCGTATTCACGAAAATCGTATAGGTTTTCCTCAGCCCAGTAGTTAATATTATGCATATTAAACACGCCATCTTTGGTAAAGATGCACTCATCGCTTCAAAAAATACGTCTTAATAAGTTGCCATTGTCAGAAATTATATTTAAAATCTTGTTGCAAAAATTCAATCGGGAAATGTTATCATTTTCATAGAGAGACTCAACTTTGGAAACATGATACCTATGGATAAAGAAGGTTTTTCCGTAGAACCAAATGTACGGTGTTGTTACTAGGGATATTTATTGTCACAGCTAATTGCCGAGTACTCATGGAGAGATCTCGTCTGTTGTCGTTTGTCTAAAATTAACTCTTCCAGTTGTATTGTTCACCTTTGCCTTGATCGACTAGCGCTCGCAGTTCTTTTGACAAACGAATCAGATTCACGAACACGTTGGTCCAGGCTTCGAAGTACTATTCCTCTAGGACATCTCGGGGTTGGAAATGCCTGGTATTTTTGTTCTGCCGTGTTACAGAAACAGTATATCGTGTACATATTGGTATACTCATTGAACGTAGAGTTCATTATAAGCGAACGAAAAAGAGAACAAAGAAGCACAGAATCACAAGAAGTAATAAAAACTATACCAATAATCAGAGAGCTTTTTATTGTAAGATGTTACATAGCAACTAACTTCAAAGGCTAACCAGCAATTTTTATCTAACTTAAATTAACTAAATGGTTATGCTAAGAATTCACCCAGTGGTGTCCTCTCAGTTCTGTCTTGCAACACTTTTATATGTGTTACCATTTCACTTTTGCTCTGATTTTTTTTTCACTGACACACACGTCTCTTTATACTAGCTCAAATGGTTTGGTCCTCTTGAGCCTTCTCACTAGATCTGTATTGTCGAGGAGTTGGATTACCTCGAAGTTTACTTGGTGATGAAGCGTGTTCTCGTGCTTGTGGGTAAGGTCCTTTATTTCCTCCGTCACTGTTTTTATTCCCTAGACCCCTGTGGATATCACTGTTTATAGAGTACCAGGGTGTATCTACGATATTACTCAGAACTTTGTTCTGGAGATTTTGAATTTGTTTGATGTTAGTTTTGTTAGCGCACCTACATAGTTAACAACCGCGGTTTTAAAATTTGATTGTATAGAAGTAACTTGTTATGTATTGAAAGTTGTGAGTTTCTTCCCAGCAGCCAATACATTTTCCTGTATTTTATATTTAGTTCTTCTCTTCTCTTGTTCATATGCTCTGTCCACCGTAGTTTGGTATCCAAGTTCATTTCAAGATACTTAGCTGTATTAGCATGCGGTATGACGCTGTTGTTGAATGTTACTGGCACTTAATCATCCTTCTTGTTCATGAAGTTGATATGCACTGACTTGCTTTGGTTTAGTTTTGTTCTCCATCGTTTTGTCCATCTGTGCACTTGGTTTGTGGTTTGTTGTAATATTTCTGCCATTTCTTTAGTTCCTTCGCTTACCGCTAATATTACAGTATTGTTTGCCAATGTGGCTATTTTTATCTCGTTGGTTGATGGGATGTCGTTGGTGTACAATAGGTATAATATTGGCCTTGTGGTACCTCTGCCATTATTTCGTATAAGTCGGAGAATTCCTCTTCTTGGTTGATCCTAAATTGACTTGAGAAGTTCAGTAAATTGTTTAGACATATAATATAAGGAGGAATAGAAGTAGAAGGAATGGGATGGAGAAGGAGAACAAATGGGGAAATCATGAAACGATATAGAAAACCAAATATCGGACAAAAGGCAAAAACACAGAGGTTAAGGTGGTTAGGGCATGTGACAAGGATGCCGGGCGATAGACGTGTTTAGAAAATACTTACTAGTTTATGTTTTAGTCTTTACTTTATCGAAAGCCTGGGAAACTTCTAAGAAGATTGCTGAACAGACTTTCCTCTCTTGAAGACTTTTCTCTGTGATTTACATTTTCGGAACCAAGACTGATGTGTTGGTATCAGTTCTTTTCTTTCTATTATTGGTTTCAGTTTTTTGAGTAATAGTTTTCAAATAGCTTTAAAATTATCGGCAAGAGCGATACGGGCCAATAAAATGTTGTTTCATTCTGTGGGTTCCTGGCTTCTGTATCATTATGACTTTAGCTACCTTCCATGCGTTCGGTACATATTTTAGTCGAAATTCTGCATTTATTATGTTCGTTAGTTTTAATATTCCTTACCTAGGTAGGTGTTTTCATGTTCTCGCTTTTGTCATTTTTGTTGTGGTCCGTCCGATATCCGAGGCTTTATCATTGGTGCTTTGAGTGGTGTTTGTATTTTATCGGCAGCAGGCTGCTAACTTTACCACCCAACCACCCATTCGGTGTTTACCGTAGGCGGAGCGAAAACGATCTCCAGCGTACGGTATATACATTTCAGAAAATTTAATATGGGAGTATCAACAAACAAGACAAAATGCCTAACTATTTCTAAAGAACTTTTCAGATGTAAAACTGTTGTTGAAAACAAAATAATTGAACAAGTAACGAAAGTTAGATGTTTAGGAATAGATTCCAGCTATGGCAACCTACGAGAATAAGTTTTTCAACAAACAATTAAAGCCGCGTCTATCTCTGGCAGTTTGAAAAATGTGATTTGGAGACACAAGTTTATGACGATAGACTGTAAATTCAGAATTTATAAATCATGCATCCAACCAGTGATGACCTAGGTTGTATTGAAACACGGGCAGACACGAAGAAAACCAAAGACATCTTGAGAACAAACGAAATGAAAATCCTACTAACAATTACCGGAAAAACTATGAGGGACATAGTAAGGAACAGCGTAATAAGCGACACATGTGAAGTCGAAGATATAACCTAAGTGGAGTCGTAATCGTCGAAGAGAGTGGAGAGAACACGTTCAAAGAATGGAAAATGGAAGGCTGCCCAAAATTGTGATGAATAAGCGGCCTTCTGGCTATAGACTACCAGGCAGGTCTACAAAGAAATGGTGTGTAAGTTGGATATCCATATCCCAATCCCAAGAGGATTAACTATCAAGAAGGACTCATTGGTAAAACAGACCATAGGTCTAGAAACAAGTAGAAGAAGAAGAAGAAGAATGAGACAGAAAGACCACATCGACGGAAGAAAAACATTCCTAATTCTTCTTTTCTCTAAATTACTGATTTTTTATCAACCAATATCGATTAATATCGCATATTAAAAGATTGGATGCCTAAACTTTCAGGAGCTCCTGCAGACGCAAAAAGCATGGTACAACACTTTAGTTAATTTATGCACACCCTGTGTAGAGCTTCACAAGAAAATCGTAG
This sequence comes from Limonius californicus, assembly GCA_014611495.1. Classification (NCBI taxonomy): domain Eukaryota; kingdom Metazoa; phylum Arthropoda; class Insecta; order Coleoptera; family Elateridae; genus Limonius; species Limonius californicus. Next base: position 15,407 of record JABXWE010008634.1, on the reverse strand, counting down.
AACCCCCTGTTCTAAAAATGTTTATAAAAGTTGTCTTTTAGGGGTGCTTTAATTTTATAAAACTATTTTACGCGATGTTATCAAAATACACCATAAAATATTCGGATATGACATTATTGTTATAAAACTTAAAATTCAGTAAATTTTTTTGTATTTGACTTTCCTATAATTTTCAACCAATAAAGTATGTCTGATAATTTTGTAATTAGCCTAACGTCTAGAATATTTTCAATCGAAATTTGTATTAGTTACTTATAATTTAGTTAAAACTTCCAAATAGATCTTTTATTGTAAATACAAAATATACTACATAAGAGAGAACAAGGAAAAATAAATAATAAAAAGGAATTAGCGATCGAATTTAATTAAACGACTCTCGCTTTGTTTCTTCGAGTTTTTTATTGCTAAGTAACCATTTTGTACGCAGATATGTGCGTCCTGAATACAAGACCGGTTTCATAAAGACATAAATTCTCATTATATTAAAACTTCCCAAATCGAAATAAATAAACAAAAGTGCCTCTTCAGTATATTTTCTGCATTGTATACAAGAATTAATACCATAATATTTTACTCTAGTTTAAAATATTTGAGGACACTCGAGGGTTGACTTCCTCATCCGGTCAACCGAGTTTCCTTTAGCCGTTGTTGAAGTGGGGAACCGTTGAAGTATTTGCGATTCGTTGAAAAAACAAAACCGCTCGGAGAGAATATTTGCTAACCCGCCTTTGATACTAAATCCTGAAAACGTAATCTAGAGGATACGGAAAATTCGACAGAATCGCGAGCTTAACTATTGTTTTCTTTTGAGGTAAATTGCCGCTTTGTTAAAAATTGGACGCACGTCAATAAAAACAAAATAAATACATCTGTGTATATCGCTATCCTTTTAGGTGCGGATACTAGGTTTACCCTTAAAAATGTATTTCTATTGTGTTCAGCAAAAATACAAATAACGAACGTGGCTCTTAAAACTCCTTTCTTTGTCGAAATAACTAGCAAATGTAAATCCGCAATTACGCTGTAAATGCAGAAGATCAAATTAAAATCTTTCGCATGTAATAGCACATTATATTGGGGTAATTATTTTTGCAGGGATTTGCTGTAGTTAGAGTAGCGGTCATATTTGCATTTAGTGGAGAAATAATGGAGTAACATCGAGCTATAAACATCCGGGCAGATTACTTCTACTGCAGCTATGCTTGAATACTAACTAAACCGAGGTTTCCGCAGATTTTAAACTGTTTGTATATTCAAGGTATAATGGCAGAAAAAAATTATTAACAGTTTAACGTGAACGATATCTTTCAGGTGGTATTATGTTACTCTAGATTTAAAAGTGCGATAAATAGGGAGAACAAATTTTATTTGGTTATTATTGAAACAGCGTATCGACACGCAAATCTTAAAACTTGCAAATTTTAATTATTCTCATTATTTGAACATACACTTGTGGTTACTTTATTGTCAGAAAATTACAATTCCGTCCCTGAACTTGCAGAACAATGGTGTGAAACCCATATATGAACACGGGCCACCAAATTCTGTATAAGAGTCTGTGGAAGAACAGAAGAAGAAGAAGTCTGTGGATCACAGACAAAAATTCTCTCAAAACAATTTCAACGAGCAAAAGAGGTCTTTTTGTATAAGGTGTGTGCAACTGAAACCCATCTTTGTTTTATAATAAATTTATTCAACAATTTCATTACAAATAATTTCCGTCACAGTTAAGGTACCTATCCCGCTCATAGAATTCTTGTGGTTGCTGATTGAAGAAGTCTTCCACGGATATCTGTAGGTACTATTGCGTCAGACTTAAAATGCCGACCTTTTAAGGCCTTTTTCAGCGGTCCAAAAATATGGAAATCGCAAGGCGATAGATCCGGGATATAGGGTGGATGCTCTAAAACCCTTAATTTCTTTCGTTGAAGATTACCACATTAGCAACATGTCGTGCAGCAAAGACCCCACACGTAAGTGTTCCTGGACGTTTCCGTCTTATTGCTTGATGAAGCTTGTTCAAAGTTTCATTGTACACATTTGCTTTGATATTTACTTCAGGTTCCTTAAACTCTATCAACAAAGGTCCTTCATGATCGAAAAAAAAATGCTAACATCGTCTTGCCTGCAGAAGATTGTGCTTTGAACTTCTTGAGTGGTGGTAAACTTGAATGTTTCCACTGTATCGACGATAACTTCCTGGATGAACAAATTTTGCTGTAACCCAGATTGCGAACAATACTTGATATGTTCATTTAAATTGTGCCACTCCGTCTGAATTAATGTCGTACTTTAATTGCCGCTACATAAGGATTAAAAACGTTATTTTAATTGCCATCTTCTTATGTCGAGTACAGTTTTCGTTATTTTTCTTTTAAAATTGAGTTATGGGGGGACCAATTCCGCAAAGGCTTAAAGTTTCTCTTTGTAAGCCGAAATTGCCGATTTATATTTGGTCTGCACCTGACCTTGGACGCTTTCTGCGAATTTACGTGCCGAATTATTCTGGAATTATTTCATCATATTTCCCCATGTGGTGCAATCTTTTTGGGGAATCCAGGTTCCCGTTGCGTTGAGTTAGGCAGTCAGTCTTCCAGCTTCGTTGACTCCGGCTGCTCGAGTCCATCTATGGGGGCCGTTACGAAATTAAGAGGTCAGTCTTTAACCTTCGACTCCGGTCTACTAATTCCATCTAAGGGGGTCGGTAAGAAATTAGGTACGGCAGGGGTGGCTTATGTTTTCGATGGGTATCCATCGCGAATATTCCCGTATCGCTGTATCACCGTGGAGTGAACAGAATATCGACAAGTGTCGGATTTTAAAGCAAATATGCTGGATTTCAACCCTGAAAAGGCAATTCATTGCGAATTTGGCGATCGCCTTTGGCGGATTAGTATCGAGTCCATTCGTTGTTTTTGTACCTGTGCCGTTGCTGCGACGAAAATTTCGTCCCAAAGTTTTCTGAAGCACACACAAATACAAGATACACAATAATAAAAAGAGGCGGTAAATTTTAAAACACATATAATTAAATTATTGGGAATGACAAAAGTACAAAAGAATGACAGCAAAAGGTGATTTTAATAACTCTATATTACAGATACAGTTGCTTTGAGCGCTCAAGCCGAGAGACTCGCCGTCGGTGGCTGACGTAAATTGTTCAAACGACTACTTGGCCAGTGACGCCGGAGCTTACACGAATAACACAATGTATATATATATATATATATATATATATATAATTAATCTTTACAGTTAGTAATACAAAAAAACTGACGGCGGCTGAAGGTCGCTTCTTAGTTTACGCATAAAAGGGTTTTTTTCTTTTTTTCACCACTTAAAAAAACTTGTTCTTTACCTTGAATTTTGATGAAGGCAGGCACAATTCTGGGGGTTGTTTTTCCAGATCCAGATATAGTCTGGGGTACTTTCAGGTCCGGAAAAAAGGTAGAAGACTCCTGAATTTTGCAAGCTTTCTAAACAGAGGGAGGCACAATAAAGGTGAGTTCGATTCCCGTAAGCTGTCGACTTCTTGGCCTTCCGCGAGGACCTGCAATCAACTGTGATTTGGAAGGTGGCGCCCATTAATTTTGACCCACTTTGTACACAGCTAGAAAGACTTCTTCCCGTAAGCGATTTCCGTGAACTCCCCCTACTCCTCTGAGCTAAGCTGCAGGCCTTTTTCCACCTATCCGGTTGTGGGTTGACGAAAAGCTCGTTTGGCCCATAACATACTATGGACAGACCCTACACTGGCACCAACAATTTCTGAAATTTCTCTAATTGCAATTCGACGATTTTCTCTAATAAGTTTAGGTATTGTTATCAAATGTTACGTACAACAAAATTTTAAATTAGTGATATTTTTTCTTAGAAATTATTTTATTAATCTAATATAATACAGTTTTTAAATGTTTATCCCGCCCTATGTAAAGTCTCATTACTATTTAGAAGACAAAATAATTCTTCACATACATATAGTTAGACCAAACTTTTAGTAGTGAATGTTAAGCTGTTGACTTAAAGATAAGCTGCAAGTGTTAGGGTGGTTGCAGGTAGGCGATCAAGAATGTATTCAGGAAAATTTGTGAATGGATAAATAAATATGTTATACAATTTAGAAATGCTTAAAATAATACTTTATTTTTAAATTAAATAATATACACATTTAACACGCTTTCCTAATTAAACGCATATCTACATTTTATTTTATTAGTTTAATTTACTCAGACTCGATGTCACTAAATTCTGAGGTATCAGAAGATGAATCAACTCCTAAATTAATTATTAAAGGTTTGATTTCATATTTTGGAACATACTTTTGTCTAACCTTAACGATGTGTTCCACGCAATAAGCATACTTTCGAAAACAAATTATTCATATTGCAAAACAAATTTAACATGATTACCTACATCGTTAGTGGCCAACAGCACTCATTATAACGTTAAGATATTTAACAATATTCAGGGAATAGAAACTTTTATTATAACATTTTATAATATATATTATAATTATACCTAGTTTCAATAAAAAGTTGCATTGCCGGATTTTACTGCCATTATCAAGAAAGCTAAATGCGGCCCTGACCACAGACCAACAAGCATCAACGCTATTGTTCAGAGATTACACGCTACCTGCTGACTGGTAATCGCATTTGAGTAGGGATTTAAACATTCGCTACTAAAAGTTTGGTCCTGCTTTATGTACCAGTGGTGACAGTAAGCCAGAACTATCCGGAAAGACTCCGTTCCGGTGTAAGTTACCAGACAACAAAGAAAAATAATAGTTTGTTTTACGTAAAATAACTACAAAAAAATACATGAAACCAAAATGATTTCTCGCTCGAAAAGAAGTCATGATAGGTACATTCCCTAGCAGGGGCAAGCGGTTATAGAAGTCAGTCGAGTTCCGAACCTGAACTATCAGCCCCTCTTTAGTTAGTAACGGCAATGTAAGGATGGGAATGACCAGGAAAATTGGATAATGGAATTTCATGGATGGTACTGTCCAGCATTTACCTATATTACCGAGGAAATACCTAAGTCATGACAGACTTATTTACCCGTCCGATGATGGATAGCGTGCGGCTAGAGGTAGAAGCATGGTCAATACACGTCTGTTGCACACGACACCAACGCGTAAGTCACACGCTTATTGTGTTTTGGTTTTTTAAACGTTTGGCCTTATTAGGTTTCGACAAGACATTTTTCTTCCTTCATTGTTGGTATCTACTACCGAACAGTTTTGCAGAAAACATGTGCATTTCGATTAAATGTTCTGGTAAGTACAATAAAAATCTGGAATACCAACTTCATTATACTTTTATTTTAGCACTGGATTTCAATCAATTCCACTTGGATGTTACCTTGAGCTTCTTCGGCGTCAAAAGAAAAAGTAGCACTGAGTAGTAGAAAACTATTTCCACGCGTTGAATCCTTCAAATCGGTTTTAAAATTCAAATAATAACTCTTGAAATTTAAAACAGATTTGCTAAAATCGCCACTGTAATATAATTTTTCATTTTGTTATTGTTTACATTTATCCCAAGTTTTAACTTAAATGCTTTAATGCAGTCCCACCTAAATGTGAAAACTAAATTTTGGCTGCAGAGTTTTCATATTATTGCCATTACTACATCACGTGGTTGATTCCTTATCGGCAGCGGCGAATATACCAGTGATCATAAGACCGCATTCCTTACAAGATACTATTATAATTTGCAATGTTATGTATGTAACATTCTTTTTAATTCCATTTATTAATGTAATAAAACTCACTTTAAGATTCGGGTCGTGGGCTGCACGTTAGGGTCTTGCGGTATGTGGCCCAAGGGTCGCGTGTTTGACACCCCTGTTGTGGAAAGTTGTGTCTAACGTAAGAAGAAAATTAGGGAAAAATAATAGGAATCTTTTGTTATTTTTAAGTATAGAGACAATCAATATTAGGATCTTAATAGCGTCGGGGCTTGTTTTTACTGTTCTATACTGTAGACGTCGGGAAGATTTTGATTTGTAAGAAATTAATTTAGATATTTTCAAATATCCATTTGAACCCACACAAATCCAAGAAAATAGTTTGTAGAAACTGTTTGTCCGTTGACGTGTGTGTACATTTGCCCGCGCGCGCTTGTATATTTTGTGTTTATATACAGGGTGAGTTGGTAGACAAGTATCAAACTCGAATTACAGCGTTTTAAAGATTTAAGTTTAATCGAATAGATTGGCACATTTAAATAGTTAAACAATAACTTCTTAATTACTAACAAACTATTTACAATTTTATAAAAGTGCTAAGCAGTGCCACATATCTAGTCGCATCAGGAATGTAGAAATGTGGTGTCGTTTATGGCAATGGTTCTCAAACTTTTTAAAGCGCGACACCCTTTCGGCTAAAATATTTATTGAGAATCAGCAGCTAAGCAGCCAACTGACGCCACCTATTACCAAGTAGCGCAATTTATTTATTTGTTCTACGCGCATCCATAAATTTCCACCATATTGGGGAGGGTGCTAGATGACCCTGGAACCATCTGGAAAATCCGTTTTGCTTTACATAAGCAACAGACCGCGATGATGTTAGCCATCAGTTCAAAATTGTGTGTTGAACGTAATAATTCGATAGCAAACATTTACCATTAAGTACGAGCTATAATTGTTTTAATGAAGATGGATAAATTGTTAAATCGGTCATTAGAACATTCCGCGTCTGACAAGAATACAAAGGGAAATAGATTATTCAGCATGCATGTCTCAAATATGGTTTTACCGTTATTTCCCAGAAACCCCAGTGCGCAGTTTGTCGAGAATTGTTCTCAAAAGAAAATATGAAGCCATCGAATCTATTTCGGAATTTAAGTACCAACCATCCAGACAAAAAAGAAAAGCTCGTGGAATTCTTTGAAAGAAAGTTAAACTCCCTCCATGAGGAACAAGCCACTTTTACATCATACATACAATTGCTGAAGATCTGATTTTATCAGCAGATGTTGAAATGGTGCAAATAATGGTTGCTGAAAAAGAGGTTGACAAGCTGAAAGCGATACCCCTCTCTAATAATATTATTTAAAGAAAAGTAAGTGATATGGCAGAAGATATTCAAACACAAGTGTTTGAAAATATTAAGAAGAGCACGTATTTCTCATTATAGGTGGTCGAATCCACGGATACTTCTAACTGTGTCCAATTTATAGCATTGGTAAGATAGAATACTAGACATGGTATTACAGAATTATATTTTATTTCATACTCCATTAGAATTCAATACCACCGGAAAATGTTTATTCGACACTTTCATACAAAGTAGTAATAAGTATGAAGTTGGTAAAATGGATTGCTTATGTACGGATGGCACCAAGGCTATGACAGAACATCGATCTGCTCTTATTGTCAGATTAAGAGAGAAAATGCCAAATACTACATGGTTACATTGTTTTTTACACCGAGAAGCTTCTGATTCAAATTTTTTGCCTCCTGAAAAGGGTTGTGTTTTGAAAAATGTCATTAAAGTGGTAAATTCCAAAAAGGGAAAGCATTGAATACTCGTATTTATAGAACAATTTGTGAAAATGTGGGTTCTTTATACCCAAATCTTCTTTATTACACAGAAGTAAGATAGTTTTCGAGGGGTAACGTCTTGAAAAGAGTTTTCCAGTTGAAGGTGGAACTTTTGATGTACCTGCAAGATGAGAAACTGGAATATGAGAACATATTTTCTAATTTCCTTTGGCTGCTTAAGTTGGCGTTCCTTGGTGATATTTCCGATCACTTAAACACTTTGAAGAGCAGTTCGCAAGGGGGCGATATTATAATAATAGCCGCGTACAAAATTAACGGATTTATAAAGAAACTTGATTTCTGGTCAACTTGTAATGGAGAAAAGAGGTTTTATTCATTCCAGTGCGTTCAAGAACTCATGGAAGACTTAGTTACGGACGGCAGTATGATAAATTCTGAGCAGGCGATTGCAGATGTGCGAGTTAGTTTGCACAATTGATAACGACACTGACTATTTCCTCAAAGAAATTCAGACAATTCCGTTGAACAAAATAAACTTTCGACAAACATGAAAGAAAAATTTATTGAAATGTAATGTAATGGAATATTGCAACTGGACTTCTTTTCCCAGAGCGTAGATCAATCAATTTTAGACCAAAAGAATACAAGAATACCCCGAGATTGCGGACAAAGCTATAAAGTGTTTGGTGCCATTTGCTACATCGAATTTGTGGAAATTTAGTTGGTCGTTTACGACTTCCATCAAAACAAAGGAAAGAAATCGCTTCGCGCTAGAAAATGATATTATTGCGTGCGTATCGAATACAGAGCCCAGATTTGAAAAGTTAGTTCCTGAAAACAGGCACATATGGTACATCGTATGAATGTCTTTACTTGGCTATTTGTATGTGTGTTTACAGTTATTTATGTTAATGTATTTGCATTTACTGAAAAATTTAATATTTTAAGTTTGAGTTATTTTTGTTCATCTTTTTTAAGGCAGAAATGAGTGTATAGAAAAGGCATTCTGTTTTAGTTTGGAAATCCTACCGCGACCCCCCTAACCGTATATGACACTTTGGGAACCAGCGCCCTAGACAGATGGCTATGGTTTCAAAGGTTAACCTTACACACTTTTTATACTCCATGTTTAGTATCAATAAGTTTTGTTAGGTTTATTAGATATCTAGAGTAAATGAAATTATAATTATTAAAGCACATCGAACTGTCATCCTTCGTCATTTTAGGAGATAGAAGAACCTGTCTGAATCTATCTCTATATTTTTATGTAATTAACGTTACATAAAGAGAAAATGCTGATTCGTTTGAGCTCATGACGTTTTATATTATAATTAAATGAATGCTGTGCATCTCATCATCGGAAATTTATAAACAAAATATGTTCTTGGCCACAAATAGTTTCCTTTAGAAAATCAATATTAATACCAACAAAACTTAGCACCCAAGCTTTTGAAGACTGTATACAATTTAATTATTAACTTAGTTACACCTGTCTTGAAAAATAATAAACCAACAATTATTTGCTTTGTAATAATGCACAAAGAAAAATTAATCATTATTAATTATTAAAGTAAAATATTGTTATACCATTACATAAACCAAACACTACGGTGATATCTCGCAGTAAATAGCATTAAACAAAAGGAAAAGAATGATCACGAATACAATACGTAACTTCAGGCTACGGTATCAGCTGTTTATCTATCTCGTCACACTAACAATAATAGCAATAATCTATCATTAGTAATTAACGAGTTAGAGATGGTTTCGTAGATTGTGCTAAACGGACTGTTCATCATGACTTATCTATTATTTCAGCTCTTAGACTTGATATAGCATTATTCTACTAATTGTAGGTTTAAAAGCAATTTTCTTTTACGTCAAAATAGTGTGTTGGGTATATCAAAATGTCAGTTTTACAAATTTCTGCAAGCGATCACATTAACCTATTATTGCTAAATATAACTGAAAACGAATTGGAAAATAACAATATAGTGTCTCCAAGAGTAATTTTTTCTAACTTCTTGTAGGTATTTTAACTCTACAGGGCGTCCCAAAACGTACCGGGAATGTTTCAAACATGAATTCCAGAACTTATTTCGAGTCGAAAAGTCCATATCATAGTCGTAAACGTAACCGTTACCGAATTATTGTTTATTTCATAATTTATGTGGCAGAAATTGTAGTTTAACGGATTTTATGAAATAAATCTTTTTTTAATACATTTTTAATATTTTATTTACAACAAATGTTCAAAATTATCTCCCTTGTGTTTGATGCACAAAGCCGCCCGCCGCAGAAGAGATCGCTGCGTTCTTAATATGGTTGCTGGGTTTTTCCTAATAATATCGACAGCCTGCTATATTTCTTGGCGTAATTCTTCTACTGTGTGCACTTCAGTTGCATAAACAATCTGTTTCATGTGACCCCAAAGACTAAAATCTAATGGAGTCAGGTCCGGCGAAAGCGGTGGCCATACTACGGGTCCTCCTACTCCAATCCATCTTCCGGGAAAAAATACATTAAGCCAAGCTCTAACACGAAGACATTGATGTGCTGGTGCCCCATCGTGTTGATACCACATTGCAAGCCTAATATTTAATGCCACATTTTCCAGTAATAAGGGTAAAGAGTTTTCTAGAAAATATTTGTAATTCGCACCATTCAGACGGTGTGGCAGTTGAAATCGTAGAATCAGACGATTATTAAGAATACCAGCTATCATATTAATACCAAATCTATGTTGAAAATGTGAGCGTTTTCTTAAATCAGGATTTTCTGCAGCTCATGCATGAGAATTATGATAATTATTGATTCTATCTCGTGTGGAAGAAGTTTCATCGGTCCATAAAATATGCGGTAGGATTTGATTATTTTGTATCCAATTACACAATTTTAAACGAGCTTCAAAATTATTATCCTTAACTTGAATTCTTTGATGATGATGTGGATGTAAGCGAGCACTTCTTATTATTCTCCAAACCCGGTTTCTTCTTGTAATAAATCAAGAATGTGTGCATAATCGTTTATGGGTCTACGGATAACTCCTTGGCCGACTGCATGTTTTGCATTGAAAGTGCCATGTTCCCTCAGCTGACGATGTGAATTAAAGAAAACTGCACGCGTAAGCAGTCTTCTATTGGGATATCTTCCACGATAATCTTGTTGTGCTGCTAAAGCATTTTCAGGATACAGACCGTAAACATAATGAATATCTACATATTCTTCACTTGAAAATAACATTGGTGTAGTGAATAGATTGTGAATTGCGATGGGAATAAGGTTATAAAACTGTAAGCTGCAAATTTTTGTTCATACATGGTCCTCCGTAACAAGACGCCAGACCAACTTGACATTTAATTAAAATGGAACAACATGTACCTTTATACATTCTTCAATTTATTATCAGTTAAGTATTGAAATAATATAACTTTACATCTACATCTAACAATTTCTGCGTTTTTAATTTCTTTATGTAAATATTTAAACTGTATAAGACTTATTAAATAAAGATGGCATTCTGATGTGGTGGGAGCTCAGTTGGTAGACCACTTGCTTTCTAAGCAAAACGTCAATTCTGGCTTGGGTTTGACTCCCTAGCATTACCATGGCAGGGTATAAACATTTTGTGCTGTAAACCACCACACACAATTTCCTAATCCGTTTTGCAACCGTGGGATCTTAATGCTAAAAACCTTCTCTGGAATTTCTGACATTCGGATTCGACGTTAAACTGTAGATCCCCGTATCTACCTTAGCACTGAGGAGAGACACGTTTCAGAGAAGAGATCGATGCCCAACTATGGGACGAAAGCGATTGATGATAATGATGGAGGCATTGATAATTGAAACCCATTTATAGGTATACTGAACTGGATTTTTTTATCGTACATTACTTAACTTTTCTCTTTAAGTACATTAGAAATTAACAGTGCTAAATATACAGGGTGATTCCAAAAAGTGCGAAAAATTAACCACGTATAGCTGAGGTTATTTAATTTCTAAATCGCTTAATACTTTTTTTTTAGTACGATGGAGATATGAAGCTTCAAAATTTTTTACAGCAATTCGCTTAAATGTAAATACCTTTCTTGTTTCCTGTCCGATTGTGATAAGCTTCATTAATTTGGAAAGCTAACAGTCCAAGCTTAATTACCGGGTATGAAAAATGTACAATTGAATGTAAGAAGTTGATCAAATCTGAACCAGTGGATTGTTGTGTATTTTCTCTAGGGATGACGGAGGGGTTGTCATTACTTTACCAGCTGGCAACACTGTTTGTGCTTTGGAGGTGTGGTGTGTCACTGTTGAATGCTTGCAAGTTTTGACTCGGGAGTAAAATAATGTATCTAGGTTTCATCAGTTGTCACAATTGAGTCTTCTTCCATTTCATATCGTTGCAATGAAGAAGAAGCGATTTGAAAACGATTCAAGTTGTGTTCTTGGGTAAACAAACGCGAAATCCACCAGTCATTCACCTCACAATACTTTAGCTGGTTTTTTGTGATGCCTTCAATACTTCTGACTCTAGTTTGTAAATGTTGAGAACTTAAACCACTTGTTACCCATTTTTCTTGCTAAATAAGGGGGTTTAACTTATTATGACTATTACTATTAAATCTGCATGAACCTCATTTTATACACGAGTCTCTAAAAGATTTCGATCACTCAAACTCCTGACGTTTAGAAAGACCTTAATCTCCTCCGTATTGTGCTTGCACTCTTGTAAGAATTTCAGTCGAATTTATGGCTTGATTCGTAAGAAATGAGAACTAAATAATATTTTAGGGAAACAACTGCCAGGGATATGTTAACAACAGCCAATCTTTACCTAATTTAATTTTTTGGAATTGTCTTTAGATGGGGTTTTAATTTACTAAACATTTCTGTTTAAATTTGAATACTTCCTGGTACAATGCAATTGGTATATTTTTATTGATTGAACTGGGAATGATCCTGTTTGCACTTACATATTCAATAACAAATTAAAATTATACAAGTGAACTATCAGAACGTATCTTAAAAGAATCAAATATCGAAAGATATCTATCGATTATTTTTAATATATGTACATATTAGAATTATATGAAGCACATTCAGATCGAGCAGATTTTTTATGAGCGTTCCTAGACAAGTTCCGGACATGAGATAAACCACACACAATTAATCGAATATCTATGTAATGCATGACTTACAGAGCCCATTGATATATTTGTTATATCAGTGAATGTCCATCGGACCACTCGCCGAGCAAGTAATGCTGTATTGTCGGTGTTATTACACACGTTCAGATGTAGATATTTCCAATGACCGGCCCGTTTGTTAGGACGCCGCAGCTTGAAATATTGTAATCCTATTTATCCGTACGGTTAACTCACTGATACGTGAACCTTTTATTGGCTTAGTTAATTTATAACCCTCAAACATTAGCAACACGTGTGTCTCCACAGTGAAATTCGGAAAAGTTTATTCCCCGATTTGATCTGTTTTTAATTGCGTTTATATTTCATTAGTTTCATTACACTAATTTGATTTATACTACACTATCTTAACCACTACGTTCATGTACTTGCAATTGACTTTAATTTGATTTGTAACACTATTTAGATTCTGCAGATAAATGTGTATTATTTGCAAATTATCCGTACAGGGTGGTCCTGAAATAGGTGGTAAAATTTTGGGAGGAGTTCTCCACACCAAAACAAGAAAATCGTTAGTCTGAAAATGTTTCGTTACGGAGTTACAGCATTCTAAAGTGAGACTAGTCCGATGACTTTCCTATATAAACTACTCAAAAATGAATAGGGATATTGCAGTATAAGGCACTTAAAGGCAACACCAATTGCACTTATAATAAAAAACTACCAAAACAACAAAACGCAACGTCTTTTTAATAATGAACATGAAAATTACCACAAAGGTACGTTTAAGGAAGAAATTTAACAATATCATAATGAAAATCGTTATTGTCTTCTTTCACTTAACTTAAATTTATTCAATTCTAATACCGCGTGGCACCTCCTGTGGCAGCTCCTCTCTGGACCTTGCTGGCATACTCTCAGTACAATGATCAATATGTTATTGTGGAATTTGATGCAATAGCACCGGCAATACATTCCTCAGCGTTGCACAGTAGTAGGTCCTCGATGGGGCTGAAGTCTTGAGATAGTGGAGGAAGAGCAAGGTGGTTTATTTCCTCATCTGCGTTGTCGTCAAGGAAAACACAGTATTCCTGATCAACAGCGTTGTGACGGTTCAGAACATGGTCCTTAATGATCCCTTGGGCATAACGTTGGCTCGTGAGTGTATCATTAAAGATATGCAGGTCAGTATGCCACAGAATTTCCAGCCCATACCATAAGACCACCACCACCAAAGGCAACGACTGGTTGGGCATACTGAAGAAAGGTGTCCGGCAATACGATATACTCTTTGACGCCGGCTATCATTGCTGGGATAATATCTGGATTCGTCCGAAAAAAGTATATCATCCCACGGTGTCGCTCCTTGAAGCGCACGTCTTAATCATTCCACCCGGTGTGTGGCCACAGTTCTTGCAGTACATCTCAGGGGGCGGTATGAGGTAAATCCTACCTCAAACAATTAATTTCTCACAGTTTGGTCGGAGTCTCGATTTCCTGTGGCATTCTGCAGCACTGGTTGTAGATGTCGAGCAGTTGAAAAGGGGTGTATTCATGCATTCGTGACCAGAAGTCGATCCTCACGAGGTGTAGTGATGCGAAGAATCCACTTCTAGGCCTTCTTGCAGTCGTACCTGTTTCTCTAATTCGCAAAAGGGCTCGTGAAATTACGCGCTGCGTGGTTCCTACCATATCAACAATGTTGACCTGACGATCTGCTCTTTGTGCATATCAACGGCTAAATTTCGTTGTTCTATTGTTAAATGGTTTCTCTGCGTTGTTGTTTATTATTAAGAATACAAATGTAGAATACGAATAAAAAAACAATGAACAGAAAATATTTTGATAAGACAGGGAAGATTATTCAATCAAACACACAAACTCGACTTGACACTAATACGGTTAAACAATTGCAAGTGGATTCGATTTTTTTTTTGTTTTTGTTTCATCAAACATTGGCGCCTGCTCTAATTATCAATAATAGAGCACCATTAGCAGCCCAATGCAAACATATATGCTTTATATTACAGTATCCCTATTCATTTTTCAGTAGTTTATAATTATGGTAATAGTTGGACCAATGTTTTAAAATATTATGTGCAGATAGTTCTTACGATGAGCGTTTTTCAGTTTCGAATTAGCGCTTTATTTGCACAGCACAATATATTGAATCTATTTTCAAAATTTTCCGCTTCCATATTATCCTGGTCTGATGATTTTGATTTGGCAGAAAACATACAGCTGCTGTTGTCAATAAATCCATTGTGATTGCCAGCATCAAAATCATATACCTACCTTCTTCCTTCTGATGCTGAATCGGGCCAAAGATGTACCTGATATTAGATGGGGCCCCCGGTGTCTTGCCCTAGGGCTCCTCGAGTCAAGCCCCAATTCTACACTTAAAGGCAAGCCCCCGGCGACGGGGCTAACTTCACACTTTCGGACTTAGCCAAATTACGGAGCACAAAACTTACACGACCGTCTCGTATAACGTCCCGCAGCGAACTCCCAACCTAACCTAACCTAACCTAACCTAACCTAACCTAACCTAACCTAACCTAACCTAACCTAACCTAACCTAACCTAACCTAACCTAACCTAACGTAACCTAACCTAACCTAGTCTAGACAGTAGGTGGCCGTTGTGGCCACGGTGGCCGTAGTGGTCATAAGGATAGGTGGCCGTTGTGGTCAAGGTGGCCGTTGTGGTCAAGAGGTTAGGTGGCCGTTGTGGTCGAGGTGGCTGTTGTGG